>OZ010713.1:8410786-8480980 GCA_963932345.1 Ophion ventricosus
TCCGATTGTATATTTCATTGTTCGACGAACGTGCGCATGCAAATTGCGATTTCGGGACCGGCGGCGAAAGGGGCAAGGGGATCGGGGGTCGCGGCCGCTCGAGTATCAATTCTAACAGGATTAATTCGGGCATGGTCATTGTTTTTTTTCCGCGCTTCTCTCTGGGACTCCAGCGAGTGAACCAAAAAAAAAAAAAAATTCTCGAGTGAGGCCAAGCCCCTGCGATTCGACGGTCAAAAAAGTTTTCAACGCGGGACTACGTAGGGCTCACGTACAAAAATTGGCATGAATTTGAACCTGTTCGTAAAATGGTATTTCGATTTGGATAAATCTGCATCAGCCGAATGCTCATTGCCTTCTAATACAATCGTCACGTGGCCAAGGGAAAAAAAACCCTTTTAGCGATGGTTCGGAAAAAAAAACCTTGAAGAAGGAATCAGCTGCTAATTGTATCAATTGCAATTCGTAGAAGGTGTTCTTCATTAATAGTAATGGATAACGGCGACCTCCCATGTCGAGCACCGTTGGCTTATACTTGAGTGGGTGGCCGCTCAAACTGAGAAAAAAAAAGACCTCGACTTCGTTTATTCGAGGTGAACCTTTTGAAAAAGACTATAAAGGTTCAAATTCCCACCAACTTCTCTATATACTCTGCACATAGGATATAGGATACGAGAGATAGGAGCCACCCACTACCACCACCGTCACTCGTACCCGGCAGGGGTGTCATTCACCACGTCCGTTGATAGAACTTTTTTTTTTTCCCTCGTATGGTTTTCGAGCCACTAGCCGAACAAAATAATTTCACGTATCTGCTGCATTCAACGTGTACACAGGCAGGTATTTTGCCTGTTTTTTTTTCTGCGTTTATCCCCACCTCCCTTAACCCATGGCTTGGTGAACCGAGTAAACGGAAACCCATAGAATGAATATCGTTTTGAATCTGTCAAGATGGATCCGTGGCATAGGCACGTCATTTTTTCTTTCACCTTCAAATGTTTCTTTCCTTTTCAGAGGGATGATTTCGCTTCAGTGTCCGGCATGCTGCGACAATATCTTCCGGAAAAGGATACACCTTACGTTCTCGACGTTGATCTGGACTTCTTCAGTACGAGAAATCCGTTCAAGAACCTCTACGAAAGAGCCAATCTTTACGAGAGACTCGCCAGCCTCTACTCGTTTCCGAGACCCGATTCCACCGATCCTGCGGTAAGTAGAATGATTTATGATAGCCAACTCTTTGTACAACCAATATATGAATCATGGCAATTTATTATAATTTTCCCAAACCACGTGGGTACGAGCAAACAAATGTGGTGGACTCTGAAGAATGGACATATATTGCTAGCGATGTAATTTGGATCCTTCGCTGGTAAAATATGAAACTTCGGATATAATTGAAAGAAAAATATATATATACACTACTCCAAAGAATTAAAGGAGCAGAACATTTCTTCCCTTTTTTTTAGTGTTTTTTGAAGCGCTGTATCTCTGTGAAAAATGGTCGTATCGAAATGAAAAAAAAAAGCATTTTAAAGCTTCACGTCTCTAGCTTTGAGATCTTTCCGCAAATTTTTTTTCGCAATGCCTGCCCCGAAAGTGCGATTTTCGATTGGTGTTTAGCGTGCGGAAAGTGGCTTATTTCTCAACGATGCTTACTTTCCCGCACTAGTGCGGGAATGTGAGACTTTCCCGCACTAGTGCGGAAAAAAATCTATTTATAGCTCACTTTACCACATTGATTCGCGAAAAAACGGTTTTTTTCACGGTTGATAGTTTTTTGTTCTACGATTTTGGACCGATTGAAGAAACTTGAATGTAGCGAAATTCATGTGATACGAAACGTCAACTTATCAAAGTCGTATTTTCTGACAAGGAAATGATCTGAACTGATCTGATATATTTGAATATAATTGTTATTGGTTTTGTTGAATCTCAAATCCCACTTTCGAGACAGTCATTGCAAAAAATAATGTATGGGACATGTGCGAAAAAAAACGAATTACATCGCGCGTAAGTTGCCGAATTCGCCTCGACTTATGGTGCATTTCTCACTCGTACTCGTGTGGTTACAGCACTCGCCTTCGGCTCGTGCTGCAAATCACACTCGTACTCGTGTGAAATGCACCATAAGCCTTCGGCTCATGCGGCAACTTCACGCGCGATGGAATTCGTTGTTTTCCGCACTTGTAGCATAAATTACTATTGTGAGCTTCGGTTGTCTCGCAATCATAAGAAATAGCGCGAGACAAAAATTTTCAATTCTTTTTTGTTTTCTTTCAAAGGTCCACGGGCTCGGGAATTTTTTTTTCAGTTGAACCAATGCATACGTCAGTTAGCTTCTTTATTCAGCTACAATTTCATTTTTCATCAGTCTCTCTACGTTAATTTTTCGCTGAGATATCCGACTTCGAATGAAAAAGGATCCTTTTGTCTTTGATCATCGATATCTCAGCAAACAAAAAGTAAAAAAAATCGTCTTTTTATTTTGATGATGATGACACGATGTTTCTGAACACTTGTTCCTTTAATTGTTTTGATCAATCGGTTAACTTTGATCAATCGGTCCGGAAGAACGGTTCAGTGGATCAATTTGAAAATCTACAGGGCTATTGGGGGTACATTAAGCTGAAAAAAAACCTGGCAACGTTAATCTTTCCATGAATATTTGTAAAGTAGTGGTAGATTTACTGAAACACCAGAAAAAGTCATTTTTTTGTATTTTTTTTTCAAATTGATGTTAAGTGTGGAAAAAAATTGTTTCTCAAAAATCAATGAAAGGGTCTCGTAGGAAATGTATTCAAGTTTTCAAAACTGCCCCTCAATGCTGAGTGCGATCATTGGTTGCTGAGATATTGATGATTAAAGACAAAGGGATCCTTTTTTCATTCAAAGTCCGATATCTCAGCCAAAAATTGACGTAGAGAGACTGACAAAAAACGAAATTATAGCTGAATAAACAAGATAACTGACCTGTATATTGATTGAACTGAAAAAAAATGTCTCGAGCCCGTGGACCCTTGAAAAAAACAAAAAAAATTTGAAAATTTTTGTCTCGCGCTATTTCTTACGATTGCAAGATAATTGTAGTTCATAAAAAAATTTTGCGGAAAAATCTCAAAACTAGAAACTTGAAGCTTCAAAATGCTTTTTTTTCATCTCGATACGACCATTTTTCACAGAGATACACCGCTCCAAAAAATACTAAAAAAAGGGAAGAAATGTGCAGTTCCTTTAATTTTTTGGAGTAGTGTATATGTACACATATCTCCATATATGACAAATGCAGTAAAATTGGCATTCGAAAAATCAAAAACTAAAAAACGTTTTCCGCGCACTTAGCCTTCGAGTCCAATAAACGTATTGGTTTATAATTACCAAAAATTATGATTTTCTGAGACTTTGGTAGAGCGATGTCAAATGTCGAATTGATGATTTCAGTGCATACAAACGATGAGCATTGGGATTTTTTTTCACTTTTGAGAGTTCATCAACGAATATTTAACCCTTCGCGGTCACACGTTCTGCCTATAAGACGCTGATCACAGGGGGGTCGAAATTAACCCAGTCATGTTTAAACGATTGCGTTGACCGTATCGTTCCGAAGGATTCATAAAAATTCAGGATATTAGTTTGAACATTCTGGAATGTGGCATTCTCGGTATTATATTTTAATCGAACTTTAAAATGGCGGCAAAAAATCAGCAAGGTGTCAATGCGTAATAAAAACCCCTTTTTTACAAAAAAAAATCATAACGCTTGCAATTTTCAATTTTTTTTCTTCATAAAATGTTAGGGTCATAATCTTGAGATATGATAGTTTAAGGGGACTACTCCATAGTGGGCGTTTCAAAAAAAGTCTTTTTTCTTATATCTGAAGAATCATTTCGAAGGGAAATAAAGAATGATAATCATGAAAAATGAGTGATTTATTATAAAAAAGTGACCGCCAACAACTTACAGTTTGGCTCAAAGTTGCTTTCGGGGTCAATTTGACCCCGGGCGACCACAGAGAGTTAAAAATGTTTTACCCTCACTTTTTTCGTACTAAATTGCAAGAATCTATTAAATATAATAATAAAACTAATATAAAAAAAAGTCATCACACATCGCCATTTTTCAAATTTCTCTTCGGAAAAAAAGAATTCCTTTCACATAATTTAATTTGTTTGTACGGAATTCGAAAAAAAAAATTATAACATCCGTATATAAAATAATAAAACTGACATAAGAAACGTATTGGCACAAAACGCTTTGCTGAAATTTCTCTTCCAAAAAAGAATATTAATAAAGAAAGATAATACAGTGCATTAACGTTGATATAAATAATGTATGGTAATGGAAATTTTTATAAACCATACAAAATAAGCCAATTGTGCAAATACGTTATTATAGTAATATTTTGTCCACACACAGACATACACACAAGTATATATTTCATTTTTCTAATGATAACTAACGAACCTGTTTGCCTTTGCAAGTATGTGTGTTTTGGCAAATAGTACGCACAAAGGGAAAGTCGCTTCGACTCGCATAATAGCCAAATCTCGTAAATCATGCAAAGATCTTTTTTTAATACAAAAACCGGTGAAATAATAATAAATAGAAGCAAAGAATACGTCTACACGGGCCAAGGATTTTAGATTCTACGAGTATAACGGCACGGTCCATTGTCGGACAAAGTCTGGCTCTGTCCTAGCCGAAACATAATACGAACATCCGTCCAGGGGGTCGCACGTCATATCTACATACGTGTTTTCAACCCCTCTAATCTACGCGCTACCGTTTAAAAAAAAACACTATTTTTCGGAATCTCAGATCTCACGGCGGTCTCGAAGAAAAAGTTCTTTTCAGTCAGGAATCCATTGACAAATAAGAATGAAAAAAAAAAAAAACGTTTATTGCTCTGAGAAATTGGCAGAAAGGCGTTTCCCACGGCCAAAAAGTATTCGAGTCGTCGGTCCGATCGAAATATTCGCAATCGTCGCATCCTCAAATTATGGACCCTGAATCTCTTATTAGCCTATACTTCGTACCTGTACCCAAAAACCTACATATTTTTGCATACATATCGAAGCTACAGGATTCGAAGTCGATCGCGGGTTACGTCGCAATGCTCGTTTTTTTTTCCCACAGCACTAAAATCACATTGATCTATTAAATAATTGCGCAGAATAATTCGGGAAGGATTTCGACGAGAATCACAGACTCGCCAATGTAGCCAATGATGATGACGATGTTGGATGTGATGAGATGCGCGCGGCAAAAGCGCAAGGACCGGGACAAGATTTCTCACAGTTGGAGAAGGGTTTACCCACGCCAGTGTTGCACCCTCTCTGTATTGCTCTCTTGCTCTCTCTCTCTCTCTCGTCCTTTTTTTCTTTTCTTTTGAGACGAACTCTAAAGCACTGCGCTGCCAGCTTGCAACCTTGGTCGAATGTGGAGCACACGGAACACGCATTGTACACTCGAATGTAATGCTAATACGCCGATTGCGCGGTGGATCTAAGGTGGAAATAAGTAATGGGTCCTGGGTATCGAGGAGGCAAGGTGTCCCGAATTGGTCTCTCGCTCGACTGCTGTTATGCTAATTTTCAAGATTGCTCGATGAATAAGTAGGGCGATACTTGCTCCTGTCGAAAGTGAATATCGAGCTCTCCCCATATCACACATGTCCGTCGCAAGATCCCAACGTAGAACAAGTCAGAGATTCATTGGTGTCCGATGTACATGAGAATTTCCTCTTGAGAAAAGTATCGTTTTGTCACTTTTTTATTGATCATTGAATTTAATTCATATATAATTTAATTTAGATCATATTTGAAATTTAATTCATATAAAAACTTATAATGCATATAAAAAAAGTTAATTCGTATTTAAAATTGTCAATCGCTATTGTTATCGTGACGAAGCTACTGATTTCTGTTGATGCTATTTATGAGAATATTTATTACCTATTTCGATATTGAAAGGATCTTCTTGGAAGATCGTGTAATGCTTGATTAAGGCCTTAGGCCATTCTAGGATTTGCCAAAAATCGATTTTTTTTGTTGTTAAAAATGTACCTTAGTACCTATAAAATTATATTCCAAAAGATTCTGTTTGTGAAAAATCTCTGAGTACTCGATTTTTGAGTTCTAGCGCAACCCCTGTTGATTCATGTCGTGACTTTCTACTAACTTTAAACGCGTTTATCCCAAAACTATATTTTTCAAGTCGGCCGGACTCATAACTCAAACAAATTTCAACCGATTCACTTGAAATTTTAACTGTATATTTATAATGACATTTTCTGAGGTACTACGTAGGATTTTTTTTATTATATTGCATAGTTCCTTTTTTATAAACAATTTTCTGACGATTTTCTCATGGGATTTTATACTTTTTGTTTCAGAAATGCGCCATTTTGACAAAAAACAATATATCAAAAAAATCCTACGTACTTCTATAGCTATTCTTATATATAATCGAAAAAACTTTAGTGTCTCATCATAACTCAAAAATTAGAGGAGCTGTTGGTCCCGCCGTTGATCTTCCAGGAATAAAGGCGTCATCGGAAAAATGCTGCACAGTCGCCATTTTGACATGTATCGCTGTGAAAAAATAATTTTGTGTAGTCAATTACGCGTATAATAAAACCCCTATTTTGTAATTCCGAATTATTTTATGGTTTCGCTGAAAAAAATCCTAAAATATGCCCTTTTTTGGCCTAAGGCCTTCAGAGCACCAAGGGCACTATTAATGATATTTGTTGATTATGGTCAAAGATACCAATAATAAGTGAAAATCATCGAGATTAATAATACAAAACGAATCGGGCATAAATTCATTTCATTCGTTGTTGATTGTTAATTCGTAGAAATTAATTCGATCATTTCGGGATCTAAATGAATTGTCTCAGAATGGAATCTTCGCTAATTATCCGTATGGAAAATCTTATCCCGTAGATCGATTGAGTCGAAACTTGGTTTATAGACTTTTCCAAGGAAATAAGAAATTACGTGTTTCGGGGTTTTCCAAAAATCAACCCCTAAGGGGGTGAAATCAATATATATGTAAAAGATCAAGTCCTGACTGACTGACTGACGGATCAACCCATAGGCTAAACCGCTAAAGATAGGAACATGAGATTTGGAAGATATGCTCCTAAGAAGGTTTAGAAATGCACTAAGGAAGCATTTTTTGAAAGTCAACTCCTAACGGGGTCAAGTGGGGTGCAAAAGTTTCTATGGAAAATTATATTTCTCGTGTACATCAACTTGAAACTCGGTACAAATATTCTTTAAAAAAAATAATAAAACGCACATTTTAGGATTTTTTAAAACAACCCCTAATAGGTGCAATCGGTAATGAAGTTTCTATGGGCCAAAGTCCACATGGGCGAAGCCGCAGGTGGAAGTTATAGTTACGTATATTCACGGTATCTCTTATTCCACTCTTCAATTCTCGCCCTTAAGTATTTCCGAAAGGGCTTCCAGCCAAACGGAGTGACATAACAGATTGAAACCGAATCTGGATCTCTTCACAGAGAACTTTTTTTCGTACGTAACGGAGGAATTCAATTGGTAAAAGATCGGTCTTACGAGGTACCGTACAAATCGATTTTGATTCTACGATGACTCGTTCGTTCCACTATAAGTCCCGTTGGATTCTTTCGCTCCTTTTTTTTCGTGTTATTTTCTCTTTATTCTCGGTCAAGCGATCCGCGCTGAAGAAATATACGACGATGTCCCACTGCGATCCCTTGAATGAAGAAATGAGGAGCAGGTGGGGGGTCCGGTATGCAAAGCATGGCCTTCCGTCCCTCATCCCTCTCTCTCTCTCTCTCTCTCTCTCTCTCTCTCTCTCTCTCTCTCTCTCTCTCTCTCTCTCTCTCTCTCTCTCTCTCTCCCCCTCTCGCTACGGTCGGGACCAACGTTTTCCGGTCTCTCTGAATATTGATGTGTAGCCGAGTATGCAGATGAGCGTGAGAATGCATTTCGTACCCAATGAGCCTGGGTCGACTGCGTCCACGACGTTGCCCTCCTCGCACTTTGGATGCTGCGCAATTCTCTGTGTACACATGCACAAATGTATGTGCTCCCCGAACATTCTGCACGCAAACGGATCAACCGGAAATAAGTTTGAGACGCGCAATCAGACTCTCCCGCGATTCGGAGTCCCACGAATTCATCTGCGTAACGAAAACTACCTATATAAGCGTTTGTTATCGGTGAACGTTCAATTCTTTGCGTGTCGATTAATCCGAATAATTTTCGTAGTATTTCGTGGTCATGAAACATCCACCGCGATCCTTGAATATACCAGGCGACAGGTGGCCAATTGGCTTGAAAAAGTTCGTCGATAAGATTCGGGTTGAACGAAAAAATCAGACATTCTGTTCGTCCGATACAATTTGAATTAAAACCAGTTTTTTTTTTTGGATCTTATACTCGTCAAGCGCTGAATTGGCCCTATTCTATCTCTTTTTGTTTTTGTTTTCGTGTCAGTTTCGATGTTCCCAAAAATTGCAATATTTTAACTTTATACTACAATGCCAAACTACTAAATCTTTTAATAAAAACAATTTAAATTGCTTAAACAAAAATCTTATATTATATGTATATGTGTATGTGTGTATATATATATATATATATAATTAATAGAAGGACAAATTAATGACAAATAAAACGGATAATGTTATTTTTAATTAATTGAGTTAATAAAAATATTATTTTTATTCAAATAATATTTCCAACTTAATAAAAGCTTGATAAAAATAAGTCCGCAATTAAAAAAAAACTTGATTAAAAAACTTTACAAACTTAAGAATTTACTTTTTAAGTTTTCTGTGAAATCTTTCAAGTTTTGAAAAAAAAACTTAAAAGGACTTAATTTAAAAAAACACAAATTAGATTATTACTATTATATTTGTGTGCATATATATATATATATGTATATAAGTATATAAGTATATAAATATATATAATTAATTCAACACGTCCTTGATTCTCTCAAATGAAAAGTCGATACCACGTACCTAATCGAATAAATTTGCTCGTATCTCATAAATTAAATTATCGCAACTGAATTACTTCGAACAGGTTTGTACCGTCCTGGGAGGTTATAAATAATTTGTTTGCCACTCTACGTTATATATTTTTTTCTCCTTTTTATATATCCCAGCCATTTTAATACGGCGAGATTTTTTTCCAATCATTTGCCTCGCTTCGGTATCGGAATTTTCGTCTTTTTATTTTCTTTTTTGCGAGCCCGCCAATAAAAGAGAGAGAGAGAGAAGGGAGAGAGAGAGAGAGAGAGAGAGAGAGAGAGAGAGAGAGAGAGAGAGAGAGAGAGAGAAGGATGAAAAGATAAGCTCTCGAGGCGAAGCTTCCTGAATTAAATATACAACAAACTACGAAGCTGGGCTCTCATCGATATAGCTAAAACGCAATAGAAGTTATGTATATAGGTATACAACCTCCGTTGGGAATGTGGACAGGAAAATGGCGTGTAGAGAGAGAGAGAGAGAGAGAGAGACGGTGCAGTTCGATTCACCGCAATAGTCAGGTGAAGGGTGGAGATTGAGTAGCAGGAAGGAAACTACTTTACCAGCGTTGGACGTTCACCCGCGAAGATCGTGAAAGAATGGCTCTCAGGGAGCTTGCCAACCCCTTGACTCTATCGTAAATAAATCCAATTGGCTCGAATAAAATGTACGAAGCGAGTTACCGCCAACAACAGCAACTCGCCACTACGTTTCTCTTTTTTTTTACCAACACCCCAGCTTTTCACCATTTGTCGAGCGTCTGCCTTACTCTCGTTCCTTCTACAAATTTCGATAATTCTATATGATCGCGAAGGAGCTCGATATTCAGCACTTAGACAAATTGCAGTTTAGTATTACAGCTATGATTAGGCTGAGAAAAACTAATCTGTAAAATGCAGTTCACAAAAAAGCTACGGTTTTGCTCTTCCGGAGTGGGAACGTCACTTTGTGGATTTTTTTTTGCATTTTTTCATATGCGACCTGTACTTAATTGTATTTTCATGTTCTAACATATTTATATGTGATATTAAAATCGGGACTTTTGGGCGTAAGTTTTTCAAATCTTAAGAAGCGGCAAATTTTTACATTTAGTGTGCTGTTGTGTTGATGGAATTTAAAAGTTAATTTGATGAAACTTGATAAAATTTGATAAAATGTCAAATTTAATTAACGAGCCAAATCCGCGAGCATATATGAGTTTCCTTACGATAGACACGCTTAAAAAAAATTGACGTTCGCTCTTGCATTAAAATATTGAGTAATTTATATTTAATTAATTAATGCATTGAAATTCAAAAATATAATTATATTTCAACTACATTTTTTAATGGAATACAATTTATACTGAAGTAAAATAAATATACATATATTGTATAATTGATATTTAAGGAAAAAATTAACGTAAAAGCTCTCCGAATTTCTGGTTGAACAAATCATGAAGACTTCGGTACTGAACGCCCCAAACGAAGTCAAGACAATTCAAGTTTAATGAAAACCGAAAATTTTCCAAAAATTCCTCCGTGGTTCAGAAATTTTCGGTAGCTGCGAAGAAAGTTAACGTACTGTAGAATTTTTTTTTTTTGCTGAGGTACGAGGCCAGTTTGGACGTCACAGATCCGATTCTATAAATCGAGTTATCGAATCCCTCATAATTTCATGGTTTTATAATTTAACAAAGTTTTACAAACGAGAATGAAAAAAGTATAAAACTATCTTTAATATGGAGAAAGTGATTTTTTTATTTTAACAATATTTTCAACTATGAGGCTGTCGCATCACTTTGTCCTTTAAATGTTCACCTATAATCTTTATCTCACAATTAACAATATTATTACCATCTTTCAACTTCTTCACCCTCCGTCTTCCAACGATAAACCACGACATCAATCATTAGTCCCTCCCTTACCGATCGTCAATCACACTCGTTTCTCTGCTCCAATTAAACCCCGAATCCCCGTCGTCCCGTTGGCGCAGGCAAGTTTTACGATTGTACTCTGGGCGAACATAATTCGCAACAATAGGAACCTTGTTGAGGTAAGTCACGTTCCGAAGCTTCAGCGAGGTCCGTTGTACCTCTCCGGGGTAATTACCTTCTCTCACGAAAGTCCCTTGGTAATGATAGCACATCGCGAACGGAGAACGAGGTCATACGAGTTTTCGAGTGATCGTACTCCACAATACCAAGTAATGGATACGAACATTTGTCGAGCTAATGCTCTCGTGATGCAAATAATTACAAGGAGCAAAGAAAAGCCTGCAATTGTTTTCTCTGGCGAAAGGGGTCCGAGGAGGGTCCTCAGTTTTCAACGTCTCAAGACCCAGGCCACTTCATTTGCCATGCCTGATAGCTTTGCCATTTGAAGCCAATACAAGGTATAAAGTTGATATGTTCATGTTCAAATGATAAAATCATATGTGCTTTCAATTTGTTAAATATGGAAACAGAACCAGTTGTGACTTGCATCTATCGACTCGGATAAAAAGTTAACTGATGGCCGTAGCCTGTGAAATGAAGCCACGACTCCTTTTCCCAAGAAACTACACTAAATCTCATTACTTTGGATTTGCCTATCTATCAAGAATAGCCGGTGTCATTACTTGAGTTTTTGAATACAGTCGCCTGTGAGCATCATCTGTAGGATACGATGAAGATCAAGTAGCGATCTAACAATCGCGTGTTAATAATCCATCCAATGATGTGTCACATCACATTGGAGTCGCGTTCGCGTTATTTCATTTCCCATCATCACGGATCAAGAAAACCAACAGATGACTTGCTGAAACCCGTGCGGAAGTTGAGTTCGGGTTTTGTTCAGGCTCATCTTAATTTTCCCTAACTTCATTAAGGCACTAGTCTGGAAGCCTCACATGGGATATCAGTAGCCGGTCACACTTTGCTACCGAGAGCCATTGAAGGCAAAGTAACCAGAGCCTTTAAAATGACCTCAATGGTGCCTCATGGAAATTATTGAAGCCATACGCGTACGTGCGTGTGTGTGTGCACTGTGAAAAAAAAAAGTGTTATTTCAATACATTTGAGGCTTATAATTCTGTCGCATATTTTGACACGTTTGATCCCGCGTTGTTCCAATGAACGAATTGTATGCGTGTTGGTTCAAGGCAACAGAGCTCGTCTACTAAACGCATAGTTCGATTATTATATTTCATCGATCTCGATAATTATTATGCCACAAATTCTTTATTCAAGCAATTTATACTGATTTTCACCTATAATAGCAAAGTCTGGTAGTATTGGGAAAATCGCTACTAGGGAATCTACAACTACACCCCTTAAAGGCCCTTACTTGGTCTCCGTACTCAGACCATAGTTTTAGTCAACCTACCTACCCTACCATTTCCTAATAGGGATCCGGTCCGGCTCTTTTACGGAAAACCCTACTATGGAATCCACAAACAATCCATTGAACCAGAATTGTCTCAGGGATGATCTGCCAATTTTGCGCACGCTGACCAATTGATGGAACTCCAGCATAATTGAGGCCAGGTAAATCCAATCGATAGAAATCATTGATGTTCCTCTGCACTCCTGGTTATCGTTCAGGCCAGCCAAATACTTGGTCAGCTGGCCATCATTGTAGAAATGATAAATCACATTGGGATAGCGACAAATCGTTTCCCAATAATCCCAGCATCGTTCATTCACCAAGAATCCAAAGTTTTCGTCTTTGCAATAAAACTTTCGTGTCATCAAGAAGGTCACGAATTTTTTGTTCATCAGTTTGATAATATAGTATTCGACATTTCCCAAAAGAGTGATCGCCATCGCCATCTCTCGCAGGATATAAGAACGAGGGCCTATCCACTGGAAGGTTTGCCCGATAAGCCGCGGCGGGGTTGACGTTACGAGCGGCAGAGGCAGCAGTAGCAGTAGCCACCCCCGACGTCTCGACGCCGACGCTATGCGCCCAAGATGGCCGCTGAGAATCGTTAAACGCTCAGGCGCAGTGTGTGTTTTGTGTACGAGGGCGCAGAAGGGCAGGGGGCGAGTTTTACTACCGGGGGTGGCGTTCACCGGAATGCCAGTGGGCGATGAAGCGGCGACAAAGCCATTCACTGCCCTTCATATATAGATCACTCGATCGATGTGTACACACGCAGATCCTCAGCAAAAAAACAATGCTTTCCACATATCGCCAAATTCGTCAATTATACTTTACACGACTCCGCTAACTGCCCCATAAAGCCTTTACTACATTCACCCTCGGACAAAATTGAGAGAGGGATTTATCGAGCAAGTGCTTTCGTGAAGTAAACTCCCAAAACATTCATTGAACTTCTTCATTTAATTATCACAAACGCATTCATATATTTGTTACATCAATTTTATAATATTTATTAATCCCGCAAACTGTACGTTCGACTTTCTTCAAGATCGATAGGAATCATTCTTCATGAGAAAATCCACAATCAAACAAAAAATTGCAAAAAAATCGTCATTATTTCAAACCCTTTGACCCTTTTGACATCTCTCCCAAGACTGTTAAATTCATCATTCACAATCGACAACCCATCCTTCTGCTTTTGTCCGCACCACCGGATAAACCTGATATTCAATATTCATATTTCTCATTTCGAGATGCTCGAACGGATATCAACCATTTTATTATGAGCACTCTACTCTCCACTTTCCCTGGTCAAACGAAATTAATCGAGTCCCGTAAGAGCAATCTTGAAAAAAAAAAACCGTCAAGAATAACCAAAATTTGGAGTATCGAAGTGGAAAATGTCGAGCGATTGCGAACAAGCGGGGGCATGGAAGGGAAGAATATCAATATCGTGTACAACAACATATTTTTGATGCATTCATAACTGTAAATAAATACACATATATGCAACATATGCATGCACATGCGTATATATGTATATATCCACATATATCCACAGGGTGGCTAGAAAAGTGACGTCTAAATCGAAAATCTAGATGCCCCATATTAACACCTGTCCGAATCATTTATTTTCTCCAATTTCTTTTAGTTTTCGAGAAAGAAGCATATTTTTTTTCTGTTTTGTGCATGTACTTTCTTTGTGATTTTTCTCTGGTGCTAGCGTTATGAAGTGTACTGTTAAGCAATAAATAAATGACCAACTGAACCTAAGTGCCTTAGATACCGATCAAAAGTTTCGAGAATAGATTTGAGAGGATCACTCAGTACAGTTGATTAAAAAAAAAATACATATACTAGTTATGAGAAAGCCATGAGAAAATCGTCAGAAAATTGTTTATAAAAAAGGAACTATGCAATATAATGAAAAAATCTTAACTTGAAAAGTGTAGTTTTGAGATAAACGCGTTTAAAGTTAGTAGAAAGTCACGACATGAATCAAGAGGGGTTGCGCTAGAATTCGAAAATCGAGTACTTAGAGATTTTTCACACCCATAATCTTTTGGAATATAATTTTATAGGTACTAAGGTACATTTTCAACAAAAAAAAATCGATTTTTGGAAAATCCTAGAGTGGCCTAAGGCCTTAAGTCATATATATCATATATTTGTCTTAAAAATCTTCTTCTTATATATATACAGGGTGAGGCACATAAAGTGTTACAGAACAATAGCACTCAAGCTATTGATCATATCCCAAAATGTTTCAGACAAAAGTTTCAGTGTTCGAGAATTTTTTATCGGTATTTTTTTATCGGTGGAGGCGCTGAAGCTACGTCAAGGTCAACTCCACTTTTTTAAATGGAACCATGTATTTTTTTTCGATGACATTATTACCGATTTTGAGACGAATTCAGCGACCTACAACACAAGGTCATTCTAGTCACGCAAAGTATGAAAATAGTCGAAAAATCGAAAAATATCGGAATAATCACTTTCAAAGGATCCATTAACCTTGGTTTGGGTCTATCTACAGAAGATGCTCGAAGTGATGACCCTCGACTTGTAAACACTTGTTTGATCGCTGTTTTCATTTCTTACGATACCAATGTTTCTTATCGGCAGCAAGTTCGCATTTTCTGTTGACATATCTGTTAGTCACGTATTACCGTCTAATCTAAGTACATCGGATTGCGAAAATGAACGATTTTCAAGAATCTTTTGATATGTTGATGGTGCTGGGGGAATGCCGTAAACATTACAGAAACGCCCAAGATTTGTATGCGGCTCGTTATCCGGATAGGCAACAAAAATCGCACATGGCTTTTAAGCGATTAGTTATTGATCCACCCTGTATATACAAATTACAAATTAATTCGGTCCGTTTTTTTGTGGTAAAAAATCCATTTATTTCAAAATAAAAAGTGTGAATAGATTAATCAAAGTATTTGTCCATTGCTGGCTACTACTTTTTCCCACCTCTCAGGCAATTTTCGAATTCCATCTCGAAAAAAAGTCTCGTCTTTTGAGGCGATCCAAGTTTTGAGCCAATTTTCGATTTCTGCGACAGAAGTGAACCGGTGACCTGTTAAATCCTGCTGCATCCGTCGGAACAACCAGTAATCAGAAGGAGCAATGTCCGGAGAATACGGCGAGTGCGGTAAAATATCCCATTTGAGCGTTTCCAAATATTTTGTTTACGAATTTTGCGACATGAGGCCGAGCTTGTCATGCAGACGAATAACTTTGTCATGTCTTTGCTCGTATTCCGGCCGTTTTTCTCGTAATGCACGGCTCAAACGAATCAATTGTAGTCTATACCGATCGCCCGTAATGGAATCGCCAGGTTGTTCATCGAGTAATGCCTCCAATTCATTGTCCTCAAATTTTTTTGGCTGTCCAGGGCGAGGCTTGTCTTCAACGCTGAAATCACCGCTCTTAAAGCGTCGAAACCATTCCCTACATGATTTATCAGTTGGAGCATCATTGCCATAAACTTCAACCAGCATTCGATGCACTTCAGCTGCCCTTTTCTTCCAATTAAAGCAGAAAAGTAAAACTTCCCGCAAATGCTGCTTAGTTAACACAAAATTTGACATATTCAACACAGTAAGAAACAAGGTTTTTAATGGAACTCAAAGCGATATAAACTGAATGTTATTGACAGATGTCTAACCTCTCTGAAACCACCGAAATCAGCTGTCACTATGAAACATTCATAACAGCCAGAGCCATCTCTTGAAAACGGACCGAATTAATTTGTACTCCCAATATATCAATGCGAATATCGATGGAAAGCTTTTCGTGTCTTATTTCGACGCGAGGTCATCAACCCGGCACGCGTCTCCGTTTATTACGCATTTACGCACCCGTAAGGGATAAAGAGAATATATATATGTATATAGATCTGTGTGTGTGTGTGTGTGTGTGTGGGTGGGTGTAGGAGACGCACTTGCAGGAGTTCGTCGACCTGGGTCATGATCGAGCGCGCAAATTCGGGTTCCCCGAGGTAGGCATTAAGGTAAGAGGAGGTAAACGAGCGAGAGTGTGACGCTGCTGGTATCGATCAAAGGAGAGGGAGTGAACAGGATACGCATAAGGTGGAGGCGTGTATTCGCGGGGTTTTTCGGCAATACATATATAAATATAAATATATATATATATATATATATTCAAGTGGCACGTCTTCGTGTACGAGTCGCGCGCGGGCACACATTCAGCCACGAACTCGAGGTGCACGAACTCGCATGATTGTCGGATGTGTCCGTACGCATACCCCATCCCACTTACGAAACATTACGCATTGTTTTCTCTCTTCATTTTTCTCTCTTTTTTCTTCAATTTTATTTTATTTTCCCCGCTGCAACTGCGTATATTTTGCGGTAATACGACACCGTGCATAAAACTGTTGTACATTGCTCACCCGTGCGAGTAATGTACGACATGTGTCGGAGTACTTTTCTCTCTCACAGCAGTGACAAACGTTACGCGAGTACCGAGGATACGTATACGTTTTGTGTATGTAGCAGAATAATACGCAAAATCCCACCTGTGACCACCTAAAGCGCAACATATGACCGGGGGCAAAGACCTTCTTTTCCTTTCGACGTATCGGCAATTTTTGAATGACCCTCAAATATGCACACGTGGCCGATGAGTTTTATGACGAAGGTAAGGAAATTACGTCGGGTCTGCAATATTTTTGCAAGCGTGATAGGGTTGAGAGACAAGAGATAGAGTTACTGGAGAACGCGACAGTAATCTCCGCTTAATTCAATTCGAATCATTTTATTATTTTCTCTAGTGTGAATTAACCTATCATGAGAATTAATCAATTTGGAATGTTGAAAGAGGAACAAATTAAGGTGCGATCGAAGGTAAGGAAATAAGCTCGTGAAAGCCAAACCGCCGTGCAACAAAAAATGTAATTAGTTTCATTTTGGTTACGTGAAATTCTCGTTCTGTTGTTAAATCTTTCACAGCAATTCCGAAATCGTGTACTCGTACGAAAAAATCCAGCACTCGAGTGACATTATTGTGGTATACTAAACAATTCGGTGCCAGAATTTTTTTTATGAGAGAACGAAAAAAAAAGTCGAGCGATATAATTCGTCGTTATAAATCTTCCTATTATTAATTTTATTGACTATTTTTTTAATTTTATTGACTAATTATTGACAGAGGTGTAAACATAAGCTAGATAAACCCAAACACATCCTACTCGTGCAATAGGCCTACTGAAGGCGGGCAACCACTTTAGGAGACCGAAAATTAGATGTTTTTTTGGATCTTTTTATTGTGAAAAAAAAACGGAAACTTCCGCAACTCTGACAATAATTTATTCATATTTTTATACATCTTTGGTAATTTTTTCAAGTTATTTCATATAATAATTAAGGTGTAATCCGCTGTGGACCTTGGCGAGTCCTCATTGTCGTTGGCGATTTCCGGGAATTGTGCAGCTCGAAATTCGCATCTGAAATAGTCCAACAAATTTTTACACATTCTTGAGATGTTTTTTAAGAACATGAACCTAAATTTTGAAAAAAAAATCGAGAATTGAATGTTGGAACGTGTTTGAAAAAAATTATCGATTTTTAGCATTTTTTTCCCCGGCATTTTGCAATAATAAATATGTTTTAAACAATCTAATCTTTCCAGCTTTAGGTTCATGTTTTAAGAAATTATATTATGTAAACGTGTTCCAAATTTGAAGATGATCCATCAATTAGTTTTTGAGTTGCGATTCCCGCAAATTGAAGAAATGTCGTTTCGAAGAAGAACACGTTTAAAGTTTCACAAACGAAAAACTCAAAGTCAAATGTGTTTAATCAAATGATAAAGTGTCTTACCGATTAATCAGCGACTCCAGCACCATACAGCAGTCCTTCCTCTTCCTCATGCAACTTATTTGAAGCTTGCATTTCCTCTTTACGAGCTTTTCGAGCTTCTTTTGTCTTTAATAAACTTTTTCTATTTTGCCGAGCCACGCGCATCTGATCCATTTGCTCGGCATATCCGTAGCTCTGCCTGCCAACTACGATTTGTAGTTCATTCATAACCATGAGTAGTGCTGAATTTCCTTCATTGAATAAAATAGCAGCAAGAAATGCCGCTACCTCGATTATTTTGTACCCAGAATAGAGATATTTTGGAGCTAATCGCCAAACGGTCGAGTTTGGGTTTGTTTAGGTTATGAAAAACCAAACAAACCCAAACAAACCACCTAACTGAGCGTTCGTGGATACCTGAGCGCGCTTGGGACTCGAGCGGAGAGTCTTTATCATTTATATACATACAACGGTATATTCGGATTCCTTCTAACGAGAAGGAATCCGAATATCGTTTTGAAATTTTCAGGGTGTATTCTAAAGATATTTGGCTAACGATGTATGAAATTAAAAAAAAAATGATTTTTTGAAGCATCCAAAGTGGTCGCCCGCCTGAATGGAATTAAAATCGATACAAACATTATTTCTGCATCACTAATTTTAGATGTACTGACTTGAGCGTCCAATTTATGCAAAATAGTAAAATAACCCAAAAACCCCAAACAGCAACTCGTACGATAGAACCGGAATTAATCAAAATGGAAATGGATACAAATATTTGTCTGCATTATCAATTTTACGAAATAATTTATATTAATTATTAGACCAAACGTTGAACTGAAATGAATAATTAAATAATCAACGAATTATGAATAAAATAATTATCATAGTATTTTTTGTTTCCATATGCTTTATTTATGTTTCTGCATATATGAAAATCGGATTAAATCGAGTCTTCCCTCGTTAAAGTTTTCTAAAGCTGAGTGTGCTACCTATTCAGCCATCCTAACATTTGTGTAAACCTGCTTTTTTTCGTTGCTAATTTTTATCATTCTAAAGAATGTCATTAATTTTATTCTTTTTTTATATATTTTTTTTTCCTTGAAACTTAAAAAAAGTTCTTAAAATAAATTTATAAAAGGGGAATCTGGCTTATGATAACCCATAATAATTTCAATAATAATAATAAATTCTCTTGTAATGGATTTTTATTTTTATATTATTAAGATATTACAGCCATTACATCTTTGTTTGAACTTTGGTTCTTCGATTGATAATAATTTTTATTATGCTTTATTAAATAATATCACTTTTCAAATTCGGAGGGCACCCAAATATGGCAAAAATATTATGAACAAACTCGAAAAATTTGATTAATTTTCTTTCCTTATCTAACAAATTACGATACTTCTACAATCTAAAGAGAAAAAAAAATGAATACCGTGACTAGAGCAGTTTTTTTCGCAACGTCGATACTTGCGGATGACGTATTTGTCTTTTCTCCCAATATACTTCCCACCAAAAAAAAATGTGGCGTAATGATTGGTGCGGCTTGGCAGCAAATAGTGCAGCGTTTACCCTAACGGATAATTATTTTCATTGCCGAAACTTTGCCCTTCGTGTAACTTGTCTCCTCCATGGCCAGGCCAAATACTCAAATTATAGGTTGGCCAACGACCCTCAATTTTGGAATATTCTCCCCAAACAGAACCCGTATTGACAGACCCGATATGCGCCTGTTAAAAGTCTCGTGAAATTGGCGGAAAAACTTTGTGAAATTGGCGGAAAGTCTTGGACTTTTTTGTCACCGTTTCGAACCACTGATAGTAGCCGCGCGATCAATGGACGAATCCATGTGTCAAGCAGCGGTGGTTCAGGCCAGTACTTGGATGGGTGGCCACTCATCCAATGGGTGGTCGACTGAGCGGGAGGCAGTTGCTGAGCTTTCGAAATTATAATATTTCTCCTAAGTGTGGGGTAAGAAAAAGGCAAATGTAGAGCTAGTTCATCCCTTCATTTAATTTTTTTTTTTCAATACTACTATTTTTCATCGCTCTACATTTGAAGAATTTTGGTTTTTGTTTCATTCAAATCGGTAGACTGCTTGTGGATGGAAATACAAAATAAACCTTCGACACTCCTCTTTCAGAGTGGTATCTCCCCTTAAAATCGCTTTTCCACCGACAAAAAAAAAGATACGCGTCTAATAGTTTTAAATGCTTTGCCATATATACAAGTTTCAACAAAATCGATGGCGAATACTTTAGGAGTTTCGGGACACTTAACGAAATCTTACCATTTGATTAAAATTTATACAGTAAATTCTTTGTCATGTACTGAACTAGCTTTTGCACACGGCTCCGACCGCTTAGAATTTGACCCAAAGAAACTTCAGTAGAAGTACAATCCCGCATTGGAGTTTTTAAAAATCCTAAAATATGCGTTTTATTATTTGTTTTGCAGAATATTTATACCGAGTTTCCAAATTGATACACGCAAGGGAAGTTTTCCATACAAACTTTTACACCCCATTTTACTCTCTGAAGAGTTGATTTTTAAAATGTCCTTTGCTAATGCACTTCTAGACTTTCTAACGAACATATATTTCAAGTTTCAAGTTGATACACGCAAGGAATATCATTTCCCATACAAACTTTTACACCCCATTTCATCCCCTTAAGAGTGGATTTTCGAAAAATCCTTTCTTAGTGCACTTCTGCACCTTCTAAGGAACTTATATTCTAAGTTTCGAGGTGGTACACGCAAGGAATATAATTTTCCATGCAAACTTTTACACTCCATTTGACCCCCTTAAGGTCTAGGCCACTCTAGGATTTTCCAAAAATCGATTTCTTTTGTTAAAAATATACCTATAAAAATATATTCCAAAAGATTATGGGTGTGAAAAATCTCTAAGTACTCGATTTTTGAATTCTAGCGCAACACCTCTTGATTCATGTCATGACTTTTTACTAACTTTCAACGCGTTTATCTCAAAACTACATTTTTCAAGTCGGCCGGACTCATAACTCAAACAAATTTCAACCGATTCACTTGAAATTTTAACTGTATATTTAGAATTACATTTTCTGAGGCACTGCGTAGGATTTTTTTTTTATATTGCATAGTTCCTTTTTTATAAACAATTTTCTGATGATTTTCTCATGGCAATATATATAATTTTTGTTTTAGACATGCGCCATTTTGACAAAAAACAATATATGAAAAAAATCCTACGTACTTCTATAACTATTTTCTTATTATATATAATCGAAAAAACTTTAGTGTCTCATCATAACTGAAGAATTATAGGAGCTGTTGGTCCGGCCGTTGACCTTCCAGAAATGAAGGCGTCATCGGAAAATTGCTGCACAGTCGCCAATTTGACATTTATCGCTGTAAAAAAATAATTTTGTATAGTCAATTACGCGTATAATAAAACTCCTATTTTGTAATTCCGATTTATTTTATGGTTTCGCTGAAAAAAAAATCACAAAATATGCCCTTTTTGGCCTCTAGAGTCGCCTAAGGCCCTAAGAATCGATTTTTGAAAAATCCTTTCTTAGTTTACTTCTACACCTTCTAAGGAACATATTTGCCAAATTTCAAGTTAATACACGCAAGGAATATCAGTCCTCGTAAAAACTATTACACCCCATTTCACCCCCTTACGAATGAATTCTGGAAAAATTCTTCCTTAGTGCACTCCTACACCTTCTAAGGAACATATGTTCCAAATTTCAAATTGATCCACGCAAAGAATCTAATTTCCCATACAAACTTTGCCACCCAATTTCATCCCCTTAGGGGTTGAATTTCGAGAACTTTCTTCTCAAACGATGCCTCCAATATAAAATCAACACTCTCTCCAAATTTCACGTTTCTGCCTTTAACGATTTAGGCTGGGCGATGATGAGTCAGTCAGTCAGGACTTTGCCTTATATATATATATATATATATATATATAGAAGATAGATGAACCTTCCAAATTTTTAATCGATCGTCTACACCGTTTCTATCAAATTTACAATTTAAAAACCACTTTTTAACATAAAGCATTCAACATTATGACACTGATGACGAATTTGTCATAATGTACTGAGTGATTTGACAGTTTTTCATAACATTTTAAACATTTTTTCACACTATTTCGTGCGTGAAACTGCCATTCAGCGACAAGCGTATGCAGTTAAAATATCTCACGTTAAAAAGAGTTTTTTTTTTAATTGTAAATTTTCTAGGAACTTTTAGACGTTCGATTTAAAATTTGGAAGGTGCATTTGGTACAGAGAAAGAATTTACTGTATAAATTTGTATCGAATGGTAGCACTTCAGCAATTGTCCCGAAACTCCTTAAGTGATGTTCCTTGTCAGTGATCAGTATTGATATCGTGCATACGAAAATACTTTTATATTCTCTCATATTCATGTACGTACTCGGAATTACCTTTGACAATTGCACGCGTTCTCCTAATTCATACCTACGCGCAATAAAAAAAAACCGCCAATTTCGCCAAAGCACATGCTTCGCTCAGTGCACAAGCGCGCATGACTCTCTATTCGCGTTTGACGGTGGTGGATATACGCAAAGTATTCACCGCCAGGGTCAATAAACCTTTCCCGCGTGCTTCGCAAAACGACGCGCTTTTCCGCTTTTTTTTGAGATATTTATTTTTCCAATGTTTACGCAAATGCATTTTGGGACTTTTGCGATCGCATTTCCTCCACTTTTTCTTTAGGACATGCTGATCGACATGGGAGATCACCGAAGCACCACATCGAACGTTAGACCAATCGGTTTTTTTTTATTTACATTTTTTTTCACGGTTCTTCTTTTTTTTTTCTTCGAGAAACAAAAACAGTTTCTCGAATAAATGAATCTAGGAGCAAAGTCCTAAAAATTTCTCCGACGCAATGATATGAATGTATCAAAAAATTATTGCCTCAACGTCGACGAATAATTGAAATTTTGATATACTGAATTGTGCATTTCGAAAAAGTTTTCTTCATCGCGTACTCTCATTTACTCATGAGTCTCTCGTGAAGCATGTGCTACGAAACTCACGTGCTCGCCCGCAGTTTGCATTAAGGTCGCATTGTTATGCCTCCTCGTATTATACGTATTTGAACCGCAGCGCGGAACCGCGAAACACGAGGCTGCGGGCACGTGTGCAATCGCAAACCGACAGATTGCACAATTTTTTTTTTTTTCGTATGCCCAACCCGAGAGACCTGGCTCAGGACGCTCCAGGACTTGTCCAGGAATTATTGCACCCTATAACTTTTCGGCGATGCAAGACGTAAATGAATAAACTTTTATTTTTGTCTGTAGAGACGAATTGAATAGGATATATTTTTTCACAGGCAAAAAATAAAGTTCATCAATCGAGATCTCTCGCATTGCCGAAAAGTTTTGAAGAACTTTAATTTTAAAAGTTCAAAATATTCAACTACGAAATCGAAATATTATTTGGATATTTATTCGTAGTGTATGCTTTTCTCCGATATTTCCAAATTTGTCGTGCATATTTGATCTCGGAATAGTTCATTTTTCGACGCGGATAGGATTCGAGCGATAATGGGAATTAACACCGAATTTATTAAGACTCAATTGTATTAATTCGAAGATTTCGTAAGCGGCCGTCAAGATAAAAATTCGAGTACGACAAGTTTTTGGTATGTCGAAATTGAAACTCAATAAAATTAAATGTATACGTTGGAGGAAGAAGTTTAGGTTCGATCAACTTCCAGTAGAAATCTCGAGCTTTAATTTCAATAAATATCTCAATATCATTTGAATAATGTTTAAAAAGTGTAGTTTCGACAGGTGCATTCTTGTTTTCAGGTTAAAATTAAGTTGGCAAAGTTTGAAATGATTCTTAGATTATGTGCCATTTTGTTCCTCATAAAAATTGAAAAATATTTTTTTTTAATGTATCACTTTATTTGTATTATCTACATTCTTTTATTATATAAATATATTGTTAATGAATTTATTATATAATTATTTCAGTATTATATAATGATATAATAATATATAATAAAAAAGAATGATATAATAAACTATGTAATAATAAACTATTATATAGTTTATCATATCATTTTTTCTTATATACATTTATTTCTTCATAAAAAAAAAAAACTAATTGTACACCTCCAACGTTTTCACACACTCGACGTAAAAACAGGAAGAAGCAAAATTGCAATGCTTTCTCGCGAAGCACCGTGACCGTAAAAATTCACGAAATTCTAGAATTACCCAGCAACGAGAACCGAATGCAAATAATGTATCTTCAGCCGTACATTATTGCGAATGGCGGGAAAGTTCGCGAAAACGCTCGCACTTCAAATCTCCATTATCCACAGAGTTTAGTGGAAAATTATATGCGGAATTTGGAAAATTCACGTATACGTTTTACGTGCAATTTTCTATTCAATAGCGGGACGCGGGAATGGTAAGAGGAAATTGCCTTTATAGATTGCAGCTGCGTGTGACTTTGTTCTCAAAGGCCGAAAGTTATTTATTCACTGCTGCGCGTGAATCGTGCCGAGGCTCGTGTATTTTAATGGCAAACTTTAATATTAGACATTACATTACGCAGGTCTGTATCGACAACTAAACGGTATATATAAATTCATGCTCACGCAATTTTACGTAATATGCACTCACCTATAATGTATATTGATGTCATAATAACGCTATACGATAAAAGCGCGTATAGATATATACAGGGTGATAATTATAAGATGGCTATGTGTTTTTTAAGGGCCTAGCACGGAGATTTTGCAACGAAAAAAAATACGATATTCAATCGTTTTCGATTCGAAAAAAATTATAACGTATTATTGTAATGAGGAGGTATCTTCCAAAAATAAAATGTACATTTCGGAAAGAAATCAATGTTTCATTTTTTATTCAGCAAAATGGAAATAATTAAATTCCTAATACGAAACACCTCTGAAGAAACTTTTCTTAATAGAATTAAACTCCATTCATCGACCTTACAATGCATCTTTGATGATTTTTTTTCTCGATGACGGGGTACATAAAAAAAAGCTTTTGACAAGTGTTCCATATTCGGAATTTGATGATCTTCATTCCGTTGTGCTCGGGATGCTATTTCGATTTTTTTCCAGAATGTTCCATTTTTTCTGGCGAATACTACTTCTCACAAAAATAGGTTAAATTTTTTTTTTTCGCAGAGTATTTCAAAAACCATTAAAAATTATTTATTCCCCATTCGCAAAATCTCCACGCTGGACCCTTGAAAATCGAATGACCACTTCATATTTGTCACCGTGTATGTAAAAAAATATATATACATATGTATAGACACACGAATCAATCGCAACAATCCAATTTGGAGATATTTTTATTTTCATTATATCGCCGATGGCGATGAAAACACCTTGTGGAGTATATCGAGGCTGAGTGTCGAAGAATCGCGATTTCGCATGGAAATAATGTCTATGCATTGGCGAATATACGAACGTTCCGAGTTACAACGTCAATCGGGATACGTGTACTACGAGAAAGCCACGAAATGTTCATCAACATATACAGTGGGTAAAAAAAGTATTTGCACATCACGTGTTTTTCAAATTATCCTGCGAAATAAAATAAAATACTTTAGAATTTTTTTTTTTGAAGAAAAATTAAATGTTTAAAGAAAATTTTCGAAAAAAAAAGCTTTAGCATTTGATTTTTAAATACGATACGTGTACTACGAGAAAGCCACGAAATGTTCATCAACATATACAGTGGGTAAAAAAAGAATTTGCACACCACGTGTTTTTCAAATTATCCTGCGAAATGAAATAAAATATTTTAACATTTTTTTTGAAGCAAAATAAAATATTCGAAAAAAATGTTCGAAAAAAAATAAAATACTTTTGCATTTTATTTTTAAATATGATACGTGTACTACGAGAAAGCTACGAAATGTTCATCAACATATACAGTGGGTAAAAAAAGATTTGCACACCACGTGTTTTTCAAATTATCCTGCGAAATAAAATAAAGTATTTTAGCATTTTTTTTAAGTAAAATAAATTATTCGAAAAAAAATGTCGAAAAAAAATTAATTGCTAAAGCATTTTTTTTTGTAGGATAGTTTGAAAATCAGGCTGTGTGGAAATACTTTTTTCACCCACTGTATATATAATATTATATATACAAAGGGTGTCTCAAAATGACCTGATATTTTTAATTACGCGCAAATTTTTTTTTTGTGGCGAACATAGAGTACTCATTTTTGACGAATGTCATCAGGAAGCAATGAGGTTTAGTCATGGAGAATTGCACGATCGAGCAACGCATAGAAATTGTAAAAATGCAATGTGAAATAATGCAGTTACTGCAGACGAAGTTTCATGGTCGTGTTATCTCGCACCGCGGCGATGTCAATTGGCCACCAAGATCGTGCGATTTGACGCCATTGGACTTCTTTCCTTGGGATTTTCAGAACGGAAAAGTTAATGCCAATGATCCATAAACCATTCGGAAGCTCAAGGAAACAATTGGACGCACCCTTAATGAAATTAGTCCGCAATTATGCCAAAATGTTGTTGAAAATTTCGTCAAAAGAGTGAACGTTTGCAAACAGAGACGAGGCGGTCATTTATTGGATATTGTGTTCCATATATAACCTCCATGTTTGTATCTTATATTAAAATAAAAATATACATACTTTTCAAATAAGTAATACTTTCAAATAAGTAATTCAAATAAGTTTTATTAATAAATTCAAATGTCAGGTCATTTTGAGACACCCTTTATATATATACATTGTATATCGTGCAAAAATATATATATATGCATTCTCTATTATAAACATGGAAGACTGTAATAATGCATGAACTATTATATCGTTTGATCGAGAAGCCCACGTGGTTGCGAGCCATGCCAAACCCACAGCATAGTTGCATATACATACGAATAGCCTTCGGTGTCAGGTCCATAAATTTTCATTTAACTCGATGACCCACCCCTTGCGCGCCTTTGCCATTTAGTTAATAATTTAACGGGACTAAACGAGAATAGCAAATGTACTTGACAGTGTCAGATCTGACCGGGTATTTTGGTCCTACCTCATCCTCGCCCGAACTCGAAGGAATTGGTTAAAGTTAGGATCTAATGAACATTCATTTTAATGCACTTCGCAAATCATTTTACCAATTAGTTATACACCCACTGGTGATAATTACGATATATTTTTTCGTGTGCATTTTCTTTTTATCTGGTCCGATACGAGCAAAAGATTTTTATCAACAGCCTTTTTAGCAAGACCCGTGCAGACAATTTTTTAAATGAAAAAAAAATTGAAAACTGAAATTGAAATTGAAAATTAAAAAAATTAAAAACAAATTGTGCTATATTCTTTCATTATTACCAGGAAGAATCGATGTCTAGCGGTCTGAGGTAAAAAGGACATTGCCAATAATTTAGCGCTTTGTGCCGCCGGGCCGCTATCAAATATTTATGGCTGCAAGTTTAGCTCGAAAGATTTTTCGAACCAGGTCGATCAAATATCGATTGCTTACTGCTCGACGACCGAAACCAAAATAAAACGAGTAAACGTGTAAACGAGAAGTAAACGAGAAAAAAAAAACTAAACTAAAGTAAAAATGAAATTGTAGCATAGGACAACAGATTGAATTGGTGGTAATATTGAAAATCTCTACGGCCGTTCAATACACGACTCGAACACGTTTTATTATTTTTTATTTTAAGAACACTTGCAGGATTTAATTTTAAGATTGAATCTAATACATAATTACAAATCATTTTGACTGGGGACAATTATTTTTCATAAAATAATCACCATATAATAATTTTTTTCAATCAACCTGATATTTTTTAATAGAAATAATTAATAAAAAAATCGCCTATAATGATGATAATAAATATAATATACAGGGTGGACCATTTAACGTGACCACCCCAAATATCTTCGTTGCCTTAGGGCATAAATAAGAGAGAGGTAATCACAGGTAAATCAAGGGTGTCTTAAAATGACCTGACATTTTTATTTATTAATAAAACGTATTGTTTTATTATAATATAAGGTACACACATGGAGATTATGTGTGGAAGACCATATTCAATAAATGGCCCCCACGACCCTGTTTGCAATCGTTCACTCTTTTGACGAAATTTTCAATAACATTTTGGCATAATTGCGGACTAATTCCATTAACGGTGCGTCCAATTGCTCCCTTGAGCTCCGGAATGGTCTGTGGATCATTGACATACACTTTTCCTTTTAGAAAACCCCAAAGAAAGAAGTCCAATGGCGTCAAATCGCACGATCTTGGTGGCCAATTCAGATCGCCGCGGCGCGAGATAACACGACCATGAAAATTCGTCTGCAATAACTGCATTGTTTCACATTTTATATTCACAATTTCTATGCGTTGCTCGATCGTGCAATTCTCCATGACTAAACCTCAATACTTCCTGATGCCAGTTGTCAAAGATTAGTCGTCTATGTTCGCCACAAAAAAAAAAGACGGGCAATTTAAAATGTCAGGTAATTTTGAGACACTCTTTACATGCATGCTTAGTACGATCCTAGAATTTTACACTGGAAAAAATTAAGCTACGGGTTGTGATTTTTTTTAAATGCTTGTCTGTTTTCTTTTTGTGTCACAGAGCACTGATTTACGTATAACTGAGAAAAAAAACCGACCCCGAAACGGATGCTGGGGAAAAAATTAATAACGTATAAGTGGAAAACGTAGAAATGAAACTTTATTACAGTCTTTATAGGTGGAATTTGCCGGGGCCGGAGAAATTTGACGTATAAATGATAAAAACGTATAAGTGCAAAACGTATAAGCGAGGTTTCACTGTACTTGAAAATTTACGTGTAATGTGCAGACTCACCAAAAATGTACACCAGAACTTTTCGACTTACCTGCACTCTGCATCCCTAAACTGTTAAAAAAAATCTTCCATCAGTACAAAAAACCCCTATTTTTATGAACAACCCACGTTTTCCCATTAGAACAAAAAAAAAATCGTTGATGAACGTCTCAGTTTTTTCCCTGTCCCTGCAAGGACCCAAAGCCAAAAGAGAGAATACTCTCGTTCAGTTGCATCCAGTCTACAACCAAGTCTACAACATTTCATCTCAGGACTGCCATACCCAAACGTTCGCATTCTCTTTTTCATTGAAACTTTTTAGTTTCTCCTAATATCGCGCGCTCCTCCTGTGTGGCCTGTCCTCGCGAGGCCCTCCAACGTGTCCTTGGACTGATTGATACAGATTAATCATCTCTCCCAAAAGCTATAAAGATCCCGATCTCTAGGCGCGTAGTCCTTTTCTCTTATCTGCCAATCTGGAAGACATATAGCAAAAAAAAACGAGTCAGGCTGAACAGCGCAGGGAAGCGGGCTCTGCGATCTCGTCAATTTCGGGTTGTGTCGTTCAGTCATTTATCTGGACCCGTGTAAGACTTATTAGAGAGGCACGGATGTAGCCAAACGCTTTGGAGTAAGAGGAAAAAAGAGAGAGAGAGAAAGAGAGAGAGAGAGAGAGAGAGAGAGAGAGAGAGGAAGAGCGGGAGGAGAGAACATAGTGGAGCTTTTGGCGAAGCCACTAAACCGCAGGAAGCAAGAATGATCGCATAGGGACCGGATATCCACAGTGTGTAGCCGCACACAGTTCTGCGAGTCTTCCATACACGCTCATAGGTCCGTACCAATTCTTTCCTCTCGTTTCTTTATTTCTTCTTTGTTATTCTTCCTTTCTCCTCGCATTCTTCGTCTGCACACAGCACTGAGATTCTTACGATCTTCCGAATCCGGCTTCGCAGGAAACGCTTAGAAATTCTTGAAAATGATTGCCTTGTGCGGTTCTCGAAGACATTGGGCCTAAAATAAGGCAGAGAGGAGGCAAAAAAAAATATAGAAATTGAATGACACGCACCAACAATATGGGTTACTTGGCAATAGGCAAGTTCCTTCAGAGTGCCCTGTGAAACGAGCCAACGATTCGTCACGTCCGGTGCACTGATAAGACAATGGGCTAGCAGACTCTGACCGGTTTACCAAAGGTGCATACCCGCGTTTACGTATTAGGATCTCAGAAGGATCTTATCGCAGCCGGTTGTTCTGATTTGTTTTACTCCTTTCTCGGAATTTTCTTTCAGCGTACTTTAAAGACGCTGCATTGTCGAGAAAAGAAAAAAACAAGTGCGCTGTTTCAACACGTTTCGAGAGTGCATTTCCGTCGCTTGTTTCGTCACGTTTTCTTGCTTGTTATTCAAATCAACACGCTCCAGGCTTGCGAGCACCTATCGCTTATTTCAATGCGTTTTGTACCGCGGTGTCCAAATGACCGTGCTTCTTGTGTTTGTCGTTCTAGGAAGTATGAGTATAAATACAAAAAATATTCAAAAGTCAAATGAAATTCTACCCTGCGTCTTTGAAACACGATTTTTTAAAAGGAATAAGTTGCCTCCATGGTAATTCCGGACTTTTTACCGCCTATGGGACGTAAGGACAGGGAGAAAAAAAACCCTTGGATCAGGGGAATTGTTCATTAACGGCTAACAAAAGATTGGGTTGAAATACTAAAATGTATTATTCTCAGTATTCGTTAGTTCCAAATGTATTCGTTAGAAACAAATGATTCTTGAAATAACCCAACATTCAATTTTTCTCATGAATAATTTATTGGCATCCACCAATGATGGTTTTAGTCAGCCCAAGTCATTATTTCCAGTGAATGCTGTCAGTATTGAGTTCTTGTGAATTCTTAGCGACAGGTGTGACGTTAGTGCTGATGGGAACTTCAATGTTTTATTGCAACGTATAAAGTATGTCGATTAAATCATTCTCTGATAGTCGGAGAGTATTATGACATTTTTTAGCAGAGATTTTTTTTCACAATCATTTTCATGTCCATGTCAACAGCTGAAGCAAATGACTGAAGGTAGACTCTCGAGGTGATGATGTTCGTGTACAAATGTGCGGCACTATTCGTTTATAAAAGTTACGCACGCAGCATTGTTGATGGAGACAGCGACACAGGAAAGTGCCGCACAGTGTGCGCACTCTTGGAGTTCTGCACAAACCCGTGCGGAAATTGAGTTCGGGCTTTGATCGAACGGGGGCCGGGTTGAAATTCCGAACTTTTAATGATAGAACGCTCAAAATTACGGATTTATTAGCTAGTACTCAATACTTTTGGAAATTTATAATTCCAAAATTTTGTAGACTGAATTATCATTATAACCGAAAATAATAGTACACTAAGGAATTGAATGACAATAATCATGGGACCGCATGATAAAACGTCGATATGAAAACACACCACATAAAACAAGTATCAACTTCCCATAATTAGACAGTCCACAGTTCCGAAAAATTGTAGTGTTAGAAATTCGAGTTCCCGAATGGCGAAGGTTTGTACAGGGAAACGTTTCGAAAATAAGAATATCGATAAGAATCGTCGATAGCTAAACATCCTTACATTATATGTTCACCATAAAACGTGAAGGATGATCAAAACTCTGAAAAAAATCTACCATGAAAGATCAAAACTCCGAAAGAATATTACCCCGAAAGATCAAAACTCCGGAAGAATTTTACCCGAAAGTCCAAAACTCCGAAAATCTGAACACCGTCAAAATAATCGGCTATGAAAGTTTTTAAAGTTTCAACATTTTACGTAAAGTCGATGTAACTAAAATGAGAATCATATTTAATGAATCGACGAATTATTTCAAGAATTTTTTTTATTAAGAAGTGATTTTACCTCAGTTTTGAAATTTTTTAAACTATTCTTTGCATATTAACAATGTTATATTTTCTCATTCGAAACTCATGTGTGAGTTTTCGGCATTTTGAACATTCTGGACGTTCTTTATCGGAATCTTACACTATCTAAACTTCAGTTTTCGCAAAACGGATGATCGAAGCTATGCTTTCCAGAGTCCAAAACTTTCGTGAACCTGACGAATCTCTTATTAGCTTCTATTATATTTGAACTTTCTGATATAGCTCGTTTTCTATAATAAAAACTGCGGAATTTTGTGGCACGCTTAATATTATATATTCGGAATTTTGTATGTCGTATTAATGGTCGTTCGAATAAAGCGATGATCTTCTGCATACTATTTCTGAAAATTATCTCGTATAAGAAATCATATTTGCATCCTTTTTCTATCGCTACTCGTGCCGTTCTACATAATTTACAGTCAACTGTGTAGACTTTCGCTGGCATAATCTTTACGAAACTTGTAGTTTCGGAATATTAAAATGAGTAATTTTAAACCATCGGAGCATTCAAAGTTCGGAATTTCAATCCGGCCCCGATCAGAGCCATCTTAATTTTCCCTAACTTTATTAAGGCGCTAGTATGAAAGCCTCACATGGGATATCAGTGGCCGGTCACACTTTGCTACCGAGGGCCATTGAAGGCAAAATAACCAGGGTCTTTAAAATTGCCTCAACGGTGCCTCATAACAAATTATTGCAGCCATATGCGTACGTGCGTGTGTGCACTATGAGAAAGAAATGTGTTATTTTAATACATTTGAGGCTTAGAATGCTGTCGCATATTTTGACAAGTTTGATCCCGTGTTGTTCCAACGAACGCACTGCATGCGTGTTGATTCAAGGCATCTTAGCTCGTCTATTAAACACATAGTTTAATTATTATATTTGATCGATCTCGATAATTATTATGCCACAAATTCTTTAGTGAAGCAATATATACTGATTTGCCCCTATAATAGCAAAGTCTAGTAGTACTGGGGAAATCGCTACTAGGGAATTTACAACTACACCCCGTAAATGACTTTACTTGATCTCCGTACTTAGACCATGGTTTTAGTTACCTACCTACCCTACAATTCTCTAATAGGGGCCCGGCTGTTTGGCTGTTCAGGTCTGGCTGTTTTACGGAAAACCCTACTATGGAATCCACAAATAATCCATTAAAGCCCCCGAATTGCATTAGGTATGCCCTGCTAATTTTCCGCACGGGAAATGTATGCGCACAAATGTATTACACATAATTTTGGTGGAATCGCATCTTCACATTGCAAGAAAACGATCGCAAAAAAAAAAGGGCAAAGGCATTACTTACTTTTCCAGTCGGCTATGCGCCTTGGGAGATCTCAGGAGCCATACACAACGGCAAACAAAGATCTCACCGATCTGAGCTTTGCCCCGATATTTCGTATGCCAATATTGCAGCGAAGAGCGCAAGGGCGATCGCGGAGATCGGATCGATCGTGAGATCCAACGAGGCAGTTCGCAAGCGCGCGCGCATTCGTCGAAACATTGGCAAAACGATCCGTCTTCATTGAGAGTCTCGAGTTTCGGACCGGCAGAGTCCTCGGTGAGTAAACCAGTATCGAAAAGGGTTGGAAGGGCGGTGGGCCGGGAGGAAAGTGAGGTTGTTGGAGAGGGAACGCGAGGAAGGACCAGAACTCTCTCTCTCTCTCTCTCTCTCTCTCCCTCTCGCTCTCGTATCATACTACGTCTCTTCGCTCGCTTTCTCTGCGCCCGAAGCCTCGTATCGAATCTCTCGGTGCACGGGAAGCGGTCGGCAAAGCGTGAGCAGCGGTGGAGAGGGCGTACACACCGCCGATATATCCCTCTTATCTTAACCACACTCCCGCGTCTCTCGCGGCCTCTGCATTCTGCTGCAAACGAAAATGAAACTCTGCGGCTCGCTCGAATAATCGCTAAACTGATATTCCCCATGTCACGAGCGGCGCCCCATTTATTTTATAAATTATAACCCTCGTATGGAACATATACACACATACACACACGTGTATATAGGGTGTCTCAAAATGGCCTGAAATTTTTATTTGTTAATGAAACGTATTATTTATTAGAAAAGTACGAATATTTTTATTAGCATTGAAAATGCTTTTAAAGATGTATATAGGGGGTCTCATTTAGTGAGATGGCACACGAAACTAACGCTACCCCCCACTCCACTGCTGCTGTGTTGTAGCACGATGGGGGGGGGGGGGGGGGCTGTGACATGCTAAATGTATGTGATTTGTAGAAAAATGCTGCATTACATGTAGTCATTTTTGGTTACAAGTTGTAAGTTTCAATTTTGGTGTGTACATTACACTATTGGTGGGTTTGGGTTAGGGTTTGTTTGTTTGGGTTTGTTGGGGTTTGTTTGGGTTTGTTTGGGTTTTTTGGGTTATTTGGGATCGTTTGGGTTCTTTTGGGTTTGTTTGGGTTCGTTTGGCTTCTTTTGGGTTCGTTTGGGTTTGTTTGGGTTTGCTTGGATTCATTTGGGTTTGTTTGGGTTTGCTTGGATTCATTTGGGTTTGTTTGGGTTTGTTTGGGTTTAATGGATAGTGAGAGATTGAGAATCCGAGAACGTGAGCATGTGTGTGATAGACCGCGAGAGTGAGAATGTGAGAAGAGAGTGAGAGAGTTAGAGCACCTCATATTATTTGCATGTACCTTTTTTTTATCACCCGAAAGGTCCGATTACATTTTCAATGCCATGAAATAATTGCACTTTGTGTAATATCCGTAGATTTTTTTATATAAGACACAAACATGGAGGTTATATGTGAAACACAATATCCGATAAATGGCCGCCTCATCGCTGTTTGCAAACGTTCACTCTTTTGAAGAAATTTTTCCAAATTGTAACTCGTTCCAAAGCGCAGAATAATCATCCGACACCCGTGCACATTTTAATAACGTATGACGTCGAAAAAAATGCGCGCGAATCTTTTCTCCATATAGACTCGGTCATCAGTTCCTATTTAATTTTCAACGTATTATTATTACATTCTTATACATAACATATTTAAATTATCACTATATATATAGCATATTATTCATTATATGCAATACATTTTTATATTTTCAAATGAATATTAAATACAATTGATTGAAAACATGACAACGCGTGACGGAAAAGTCTGTCGGATGTGATTGAAAGTATCGTTGCAACCGTTCAGGGGACGGCAAAGTCTATTATTCCTGTGCGGTGGAAGAGAAGAGGTGTCAAATCTACGAGTACATGCAGGACGAGTGGGAAGCAAGGGAAACTAGGAACCGAATATAAAAAGACTTGGACGTAAAGTCAAGGGCTAGATCGGCTGCAGTACATACCAGAATACGATTCGAGAAGTTGCTGGACATTGCTGGTGTTGCACAGTAGCAGAGAGGCACGTGACGGGAGTCAGCGATAAGGAACTTGCTGTGCTTCTAGGCCGGAAATATATATTTTCTATCTCTGTTTATCGACGTTCGTTCACTCGTTGCATATTCACGCCCGTTCCTTTAGTCACACATACACACACACGTACACACACACACACACACACACACACACACACACGCACACGCACACGCACGCACACACACACACGTACACACACACACACACACACACACACACACACACACACACACACACACACACACACACACACACACACGTACACACACGTACACACACGCACACACACACACACACACACACACACACACACACACACACACACACACACACACACACACACACACACACACACACGTACACACACGTACACACACACGTACACACACGTACACACACACACACACACACACGCACACACACACACACACACATACATACAGACGTACTAGACGTAAAGTTGGCATTTCGAAATGAAATGAACGACGAATCATCGTCCAGAAATACGCCTTCATATGCCAATTGTATTATGTTTCAAATTGCGAATGTACAATTCGCTTATACACGAGGAGCGAATGTGCTACCGGCACATCGGCCAGCAGCACCGTAAAGCCTCGTCGGCTTTACGATTTTCCATAAATCCCATTCGCGCGTGAACAGCACCGATAATCGTCATTTCCCAGGCTAATACCGCCGAGGTGTAATTAGCGAGAGGACACCTATACGCGAGACACACGCCAACCACGCTCACCTGTATCGCGCGAGCAAATTATTTCCCATTAAGCGTGCTCGGGCAGCGCCATTCGTCACGCGTTTTAGCCCATTTTCGTTTTGACGATCCAACGTGCAAGTACGTATAGCTCGCTCGTTAAAAAATGACGGTACGTGTACGGGCGGCTGGAAAAGTAGCGCGTTGCTTCCTTATTGTCGCGCTACGCGGCTCGGACCCTTCGCAAGTAAGTGGCCTTTTTGTTTTTTTTTTTTTTTTTATTTCTCAGCTTCCTCATGGAGATTTCTTTGTGCTTGGGACGGAATATCGAGGTAACTGGGTTTTAGTCACGCGTGTATGGCTTGTTATGTTGGTAACTCTGGTGGGAATTGTAAATTAAACAGCGACTTTTTTGTTGTTGCGGGTCTGGGAAAGATTGGAGCCCAAAAGAATAGGACGGTTTTGAAGGTTTTTTTTTTTTTCATTGTTATTATAGTATCCGTGTAGGATCGCCAAGCGTGCAGAAATTTCTTAAGGATACCTAAGTTCTGATCAAATCCCAATCGGGATATGATACGGATTCCCTAGAAGGGGTAGCCTCTTCGGAATCCAGATGGCGCCCACTACGTAGCACAAGACGGAGACTTTGTGGCAAGAATTTGAAATATGTATTAACCCTGGGTAGAATCGACCCATCGATCAATTTTCGGCGTAAATATATAGTGGTTCCCGGCTCCGAATGACACTGTGTTCACCATCTTACCTGGAGTTTGAAGTATCCTCATATCATAAAATTTACCCTCTTCACATGTCGGAATAAATACCTTTTTTTTTAACGCGCACTATGCTACTATTTTTTCCCAAATGTAGCATATCTAAGGAGTATCACATGCAAATTTTAGGTAAAAATATTGAAAATTCACGGAACTATGTTTTTTTGAGCAAAAAAATTGTCATTTTTGCGTTTTCACCTCTTTATGATTTTTGTTAACATGTCGCCATTTTATGTCTTATAAATAAGTTTTTTCGTCCATCATCTAGAAAGTTCAAATCATGTTTTGTAGTTTTTTCAACCACTTCGGACGGATAGTTCGGTCACAATACTTTTTTGAAAACTGACTGGGTAGAATCGACCCAGGTATGACAACCGCGATTGAATTTGGAAGTGTGACCACGAAGGATTAAATACATTTTTCTTAGAAAATTATTGTAAATACATATTTTCTTAGTTCGAACGATCTCCATACAATTTAAATATAATTACTTAGAATAAATAATCTATATCACTTTTCTCCAGGAAATATAAGTCTTTCAAGGTCTATATATTGTTTTTTTCTGAATTTATAAATTGAATGTAAAGATTTTTGTTCGAAATTCTCTTATTAAAATATATAAGTTTTGACAGTTATAATGTAGCTTTAATTTTTATCTAATCTTTTTAAGATCCTTGAATAAAGGATTTCTGAAAACTTCCAGCGTCTTCAGTTGATGCGGATAGATATCTCCTGGCGATTTTTACATTGATCCCTGGGATCCGATTCGATATCGAACTAGATTTTGTTCTAGAAGTTCGCTATTCTAGCCTTGATTCTATACACAGTTTCTATTTGTATTCTGCCTAGAGTCCTTCCAAGTTCTGGATTAGGATTCTGCCTGGAATTCGATTTGCGAGCCTTATATATCGCTCCCGGATCCGATCCGATGTCCAACTGGATCCCGATTGAGAAAGCAGGATCCTAGTCCGTATCGGATTGTATCCATGACAATATTTCAGCACGGGCAGTAGTGACGAAAATAACCCTACTCAGCCATTAAACGGTTTGACGATGATCAGCCAGTAATCTGTTGCCCAATGCTGCCACTGTGCTAATTTGTAGTCAATCGGACGAATATATTTTGAGATACGATTCCAACCATTTCATGAAATACAGTTGCATGAAAAATGCAAAAGAAAAAAGGATGAATCGCAGTAGAAGGGTTCGCAATAGCGCAATGGACGATCTGACCCTTCACGAAAAATCGTCATAAGGGGACGTCCATTAATTACGTGAGTTGTTTGTTTTCTTTCATTTTGGCCCCCTCCTCCCCCTGGTGAGATTTGGTGAGACGTGAAGGCACCCCCGCCTCCTCCACACGTGAGATTTTCCCCATCATTTTTAAATGATTACATTAGTTCGATATGTTCATGTAGCTTGCTTCATAAACTAATAATAAAAACTTACTGATAGAGTGTTCTATCACATACAGTTTTTCTATGAAAGGAGGAAGAGGAGAAAAGTGATACTGCGTTTAAGGTGCACTATAATGCCTTTGATTTAGTGTTATTTAGTTTAAAAAAAAACAATAGGGCAGGTTAGGGTAGTGCTCCGACACCACCTACCCTACTCGATGGGCAACTTGACTCCAAAGAATATATTAACATGAACAGAAAAATATTTGAGTAAAATTAATGAAGAAGATAATGGAGCAATAATTTAATTAATGCCTAAGACTAGAATAAGAAGAATAATAACAACATTTAATTATTTTTATTTCCTTCTGTTAATATGGACATGTGCCTGGACATGTCGATAATTCCAGACCAGTCTGGAATTATCGACATTTCACGAGTTAAAAAAACATGTATTACAAAGAATATATATACACTTCATAAGCCTGATCGTTACCAAATATAATAAAGAAATTACAATAGTGTTAGTATTTTCGTTTTCTTAAAATATTTTTCCTTCTAGAATGATTTAAGGCTCAAGGTGTTCATATTTGCATCCTGTACCTTAAAAAATGTTATAATAGTATATTTTCTAAATTACACAGTTGACATAAGATTTTCATTGATCCCTCTCCCCCTAAATAAGATTTGGTGAGATTTTGCCACACCTATTTGGAGCTCACGTAATTAATGGATGTCCCCTAACTCGGACAATTTATGGATTTTTGACAAAATCGTTGTTTCAAATTGGATTTAAGACCCTAGGCTACAAAACCATGTAATAAAAAAAGACATTTCACAAAGGTCTACGACACGTCTAAAAATGAAAAAGTCATGACACCGGAGAAAATGTTGATTCGTGAAAACTTCAAGTCACAAAAATCATTCTTTAGAATGCCCTCTCTCTCTCTAGTTCTTTTCATGGTCGGACCCACTCTTTCTATTTTCGACCCGATGAAAAAAATATATCTATACAATATTTGGCCCCGAGAGAATAGTGGGCTGGGTCCAAGAGTTGGGATAGAGAATCGGAGGGCTCTTCTTCTTCGTGGCTGAAGAGACTCACGCGAGATGGAGCAAGAGAGAGAGAGAGAGAGAGAGAGAGAGGGAGAGAGAGAGAGAGAGAGAGTGTGTGTGTGTGTGTGTGTGTGAGAGAGAGAGAGAGAGAGAGAGAGAGAGAGAGAGAGAGAGAGAGAGAGAGACAGACTTAGAGAGAGACAGACTTAGAGAGAATCTTGGGCACCCGTGAATTGCCGGTTGTGTGTGGGTCTTCCCCTCTTTTTGTTCTTCCCTTTTTTGTCTTTTTTTTTGCTTCTTCGTTCCTCGGTGCTATCCTCAAGCCCCCGGAATCTCATTCGTATCGTCGAGAAAAAGACCGAAGCCCCGTATAGTCGAACGCGACGCGTTCAAGCTCAAGATACTTCGAGATTGAGAGTCTTGACCCGTTGGCCTCGGGGGCCCCCCATTCCCCCGGCTCTATGGGAAAGAAAGAGACGAAATAAAACGAGAATACGAGGGAAAAGAAGTCTAAGAAACAGCCACAAACGGGCGGAGCGAGATACCGAATTCCTGAGGAGAACGAAGAGTGGCATGGATTAGAAGTGTGTGTATGTGTGTGTGGAGGGGGGTGTATGTGTGTGTGTGCGTTGTATGGTTTGGGCAAGCGTTGGTTGAGCGCGGGCCTCGCGAAAAATCAGCCTCGAATCTCTCCAGATGTCCGAGGAGTCCGAGATGAGATCCGTGCAAGTCCAGCTCTCGGATCGTTTCAGATCGGAGCCCTTGGATCTAGATTTTAGTTGGTACTTCGAAGCGACCGTTCGGCCTCTAGAAATCCCCTCAACCACCCTTAGCTTAGACGTGTCCGTAAAACTTGAGAAACGGCCGTACGGCCGGCAAATGGTGAACGGCATAGAGAAAAAAAAAGTGGTTCGGTGTTGGACCATTGAGGTAGGGTTCCGCGGCCTTTCGCTCAAGTTACTTGTCCATTCCATTCGAGTCAAGGATAAAAAATGGTCCGGCTACCTTGACAACTGTTAATTTAGCTGGACCGCTTTTTACTCTCACTCAAACCAACTGGACAAGATCGTATTTGATTATCACGAATATTCCAGTCCGAACGCAATCGGAGCGAAAGTGCTGTCCAAGTGCGGGCTTTTCAACAAAAATTATATTCTTGAAGTGATTGCAGGCTGGCTAATGCTGGAACTGGAATATCCGTGAGCACCGAATGATTTTAAGCGTTTTAGAGCACTAGAGGATTTTAGGAAAAAAGGATCGGGCAAGGACCCAATATGACCTGGGCTTTTGGACGAAGAATAAATATGGTCGGTCTACCGTGACAACTGGAAGTACGCAAAGTATTGTTAGGTTTTGTCAAAACTCAATCCTTATACCAAAACGTCACGCTCGTACGTCGGATTCTCATCGGCATTCCACATTGGAATCCAATGTACGAATCCAATTTGAATGTTACAAGAATATAAAAATATATATAGATATACAAAATGCACTCATTAAAATGATAAATGATCATAAATTATCTTAATGAGGTATCTCGCGTAAGAAAGTATAAATCGCTTAAAAAAGTATATCTTAAAAATCGTCATCACTGAGATCACTGAAAATATGAACATCACTGAAAATCCACTGTTATTATCGTTTGTTATTAATTTTACTGCATTTTGACATATCACCACACGCGCACACGCTCATGAAGCGTACGAATTCTCAAACGACGTTCATCGGAGCAGAGTACAGAATCGTATCGGAGTTCAATAAGGACTCCCTACGTGCGGTGTCCCTAGCAAATTCCTATAACTATGTGGGTGCATCTTGGGACTCCCCAACAAATTTGTGCACGGGATCACGTAAGGATATTTTTTTTCGCGACATAAAACAAATTTCGTTTGAGAATATCAAATGAAAAATTCTTAAACGACGTAAATCGAGAAATAGCGCGGAATCCACTCGGATTCCAATGTGAACTCCCTACGTGCAGCGTCCCTATCAAATCCCCATAGGGATCCGGTAGGATCTAGGGACTTCCTAAAAAAATTTTGCACGGGTAATCATTTATATTCGACGAGTACCATTTTCGCAAATAGTTACCAAAATATAGTAAATAGAATTTTCTGGAATTACAAACGTCATTCGTTTTTTTTTTCTCCCCAGAAACGAATTATGTCTTATTAACGGAGTTCTCTTGAAAGTTACTCACGGAAAGATTTTCGTCAACGCACTCATTATTTTCACTCATTGCACATTTTTAAACCCGTGATTTACAAGATCACAGTGAAGAGGATGCTACGAAACTCTAAAAAGAGCGATAGAGGGAGAGAGAGTGACTTGAAGAAAAAAAAAGCCTTGGACCCTCGACGATGAGCTCGATTTCTCGCCGCATCCTTGCATCCCCCAGGTCCTTTTTCGATCTTCTCCTTCGTCTTCTTCCTCGTCCAGTATAGGAAACTTGCGTTGCGTTCGAAGAGTGGGGAAAAAGGGAGAAAAAAAAGCATAAAGGACCATCGACCTGCCGAACCAGTTTCGAATCTCAAACACGCATATTCCTCGTCCTTTTTCCAGCGTCCCTGTATCATTCACTCTATCGCGCTCCACAGTCATACTGGCTGTTCGACCAATATTACCATGAGTCCTGCTGCAACCGTGTGCAGTCACAAACACTCACAAGCTGAACCGGTTAATGGAGACTGAACCACATATACCGCATTAATCAATTTATCGTTTAATTATATAAATTGTGATACGGTTATCGTGTCTTGCAAACTCCTGTACGAATTTCTTCTCTCTATCGTTCCCTTTCGACCCTCTTGGATGACAATCGCCCGATACATCTCTCACCGTTATTGTCCACGATCATTTTTTTTTGTACAACTTACAGACTCCGACAAATATATCGTACAATTAATTTGCGCCTGTCTGCACGATTGTCAATATAGTTGCTGTAAGGAGTTTGGCTCCTACGTCTGTACCAACCCTCATCGTGTGTACCAACAATCGGCTATCGCTTATATATATACTAACTCGAATTGCTCGAGCAATCAGTTCATCGCTCAGTTACTGTGGATAGTCACGTATCCAATACACAGCTATACAGCCCTAATGGCTGTGAGTCTCGTATGTACGCTCTCTTATCTGCTCGATGATCAGTGACAGAGGACTATTGATAGGATTTATCATTCTAACGTTCGAGTGTGTTTGGAGTACAGTTCGTAACTGGTCGGAAACCTCAACGGAGTATGTATCGTACTCGAAGTTTCTCGACAACGAAAATCCAAACTTTCTCACCCGTTGATGGGGAAGACTCCAAAAAGCTATGGATAAATCTGACTGCGAGGATCAGACTCGCCTGTTCGATCGATTTTAATATTTGAATGGATGTCGGAAATGGACTTTGAGGTCGTATTGATAGTTGTCTAGCAAGTTACGCAAAAACTTATTTGTATTTAAAAAGGCACTTTTTCTATCAAAAACAGAAATGTTTTTTTCTATAGATTCATACGTAATCGTAAACACAATATAAAAAAATTACATTGAGTCGGATAATGATTAACCCTCCGCGGTCACCCGGGATGAAAATGATCCCAAGCCCAACTCTAAGCCAAAATTACTATGACTTGTTGGCGGCACACTTTTCATAATAATTCGCTCTTTTCTTTATGATTATCGTTCTTTATTTCACTCCGAAATGGCTCTTCAGATATGAGAATAAATACATTTTTTTAAAAGCCCACATTCGAGCTATTTTTTTCCTTAAACTATCATACCTCAAGAGTATCACTCTAAAGTTTTATGAAAAAAAATTGATAATTGCAAGAGTGATGATTTTTTTTTTTTAGTAAAAAAGGGCTTTTTATCACCCATTGACCCTTTGCTGATTTTTTCCGCCATTTTAAAATTCGATAAAAATATAATACCGAGAATTCCACATTATAGAATATTCATACTAGTATCCTGAATTTTTATGAGCCATTAGGGACTATACGGTCAACATGGCAATCGTTTAAACATGGCTGGGGTCATCCCGACCCCCCTGTGACCAGCGTGTTATAGCCAGAACGTATGACCGCGAAGGGTTAAAGCTAATTACTCTTCAATAAGAGTAGTTTCCAGCCAGTAATTTACTCCAGTCAGAGTACCATTAGTATTTGAGTGCCGATTTTGTAATAGCCCTGAAATAACCATAACTATACTGTCAAGGCTTTTACAATAGTCAATAGTTATTTCGGGCATAATAAATTGCCAAACACGCCACCAAAATCGTATATTTAGATACACTTTTCGCTTATATTTGTGTGTTAACCATAATATGATTGCGGTGTCAATAAACTATAGAGAATTTTACTATCCTTTCTTTTGCCATGGGCGTTTTTTGTAAATACCATGCACTTTTTTCTCAGTGCAGCTTACTCCTTTCTGGATTTAAATAGCTCTTTCTATAAAGCTTACTTATAAATGCTGAAGGGATCGCACGCTAACGGCGTTTCAGAAGAAAAATTGCATTGTCTCGGGTTCTACTTGACGGATCCAGATGAATCTGCAAGGAAATTCTGAAAGCATTTATTTTCAAATGCCAAGTTTCAGGAAAAAAAAAGACTTCTACGGTTTTCACTTCAATTTTGGTCAGACGGAAAAAGATCCAAAAATCCCATCATCCACCATCGTATTCTAGAGCTAGAATACTGCAATTGATTTGATATGGTTATCAGCTCAATGTCAGCCCGAAAAAAAAACGAATGTCCAGATGGACTCTTCAATTTTACAATATTAGTAAACTGCCCTAGAAAAGGGTGTCTCAAAATGACCTGACATTTTAAATTGCGCGCCATTTTTTCTGTGTGGCGAACATAGAGTACTAATCTTTGACAACTAGCATCAGGAAGTATTGAGGTTTAGTCACGGGGAATGATACGATCGAACAACGCATAGAAATTGTCAAAAATTTACTGAGAATCAATGCAGTTATTGCAGATGAAGTTTCATGATCGTATTATCTCGCGCCGCGGCGATGTGAATTGGCCACCAAGATTTTGCGATTTGAGGCTACTGGACTTCTTTCTTTGGGGTTTTCTAAAAGGAAAAGTGTATGTCAATGATCCGCAGACCATTCCGAAGATCAAGGAAACAACTGAACGCACCATTAATGAAATTAGTCCGCAATTATGCCAAAATGTTATTGAAAATTTCGTCAAAAGATTGAACCTTTGCAAACAGGGACGAGGCGGCCATTTATCGGATATTGTGTTCCACACGTAACCTCCATGTTTGTACCTTATGTTAATGTAAAAATATTCGTACTTTTCAAATAAATAATACGTTTTATTAAAAAAAATTAAGTGTCAAGGATTTTGAGACACCCTTTAGAATCCTTTCCCCTTATTGATTCTGCTACCGAAGTATGTTAGGAATATTCAATCATCCGAATGAAAATTTACATAACGTCACTTCTCACTACGTGCAATGACGTAAGTGCGAGGTAAAGATTCAAACCGCGCGGATGCATAAAAGTGAATAGAAATTCGTGGTCTCTTCATCCGTGGCGAAGCGTCGCGACAATAAACGTCCGCACAGGCCGCAAAGTCGTACGATTGAACTCTATAGGACAGTGCGAGAGGATGCGTCCTCGTGAGCGAGCCACGAAACAGAGAGATGTAAAATAAGGAACGAAAAAAAAAAAGACGGGAAAGAGGAAGGAAAAGGAAAGAGAAGAGTATAAAGTGCACGGGGGATTCGCGCGGACGAGCAATGCCAACACACCAACATTTACGATCCATTCCCGTAACGTGGCGAGCATAAAATCGACTCTATTTCATGGTGGTCTCCGTCAGTGAAGAGCCCCGATTCTTGCGGCTTGGAAGGCCAGGAGGATGACGATGACGACGACGAGGACGACTAGAACGTCGCGCTCGGGCGAACCTCTTCAGGATACGAGCCGTACGACCCTCGTGGATCTCTTCGAGGGGACTCGTAACGAACAACCATCATGCCAGTCATACACGAGACAAGAAAAATGCCAATTCCCAGCGAAAGTCTTCCCTCACCTCCGTTCTTCACCTTCGATCTCTTCCCCCCCCCCCCCCTCTCTCTCTCTCTCGCTCCTGACAATATGATTATCTTTCTACATCTACGTCTAACCTCCGAACATCCATTTGTACAGTCGAAGACCTTCAATCTCGAAGCCAACTTTTTTCCTTCAAATTGCTCTGCCGTTCTTGCGCCTCATCGAATCTTGAGGAAATTTCTACGGATGATTCAGTGAAGGCTTCTCGTCTCGTTTTTCTTTTCGCTTCCCATTCCCTACTTCTTATTGAATGACGTCAGATTTTTTTTTTGTCACGTCCCAACATAACATTTGCCATCGTTTTTCCCACCTTCACGTCCAGGACATTTGCCAATATTCCATTCATAACCATGATGGTATCTGCTTCATATGGTGTCCGGAATTGATTTATCTTGGAGATACGTTAGGGTTTATTTAAATTTATTTAGGTTACGTTACATTACATCAATCGTTTAGGCTTGTTAGGGTTTATTTACATTTGTTTAGGCTACGTTGTAATACTTTTTTCATCCCAGCTTGTTTGGGTGATGTTACATCGCGTTTATATTATATTTTCAAAACCTTTAAGGTATCCGCTTGGCAGAGATGCTCGTAATTGAATTATCTTGAAGGCTTCCACTTGTTTTCGCAACTTGAACTGTAGATTGCGTTCTTCAATGAAGACAATCATAGACAATCATATTCAATACTATCGTATTTTATTCGCCACAAATCTGCAAATTTTTTTTTTTTGCAAAAAAAGGCTCGATAATTTTTAGAACAATCGCATGAAAAATGGATGGTCAATTACTGCCGTCTTTAAAAGAAAATGTAATACTGAGATCGGTGCATGCACCAGCCAGACATTCGTTATCCGTTGTGCTTCGACGTTATCGATGCAAGGGGAAAAATAAATTCGTATTATCGGATGAAAATGAAGGCAAATAAAACGGCCAACAGGGTTTTATTTGGTGACGAATTTTTATTCGTCTGTGAGTAAAAACGACTGGACGTATCAGACTTTTGTACGACACTGAAATGTTTGTTCTCGATAATATCTATGTTTTTTTCCCTCCTTCAGCCGGCTACGACAGATGTAGAGAAAAAAAGAGACATAAACGGGACAGAGAGAGAAAGAGAGAGAGAGAGAGAGAGAGAGAGAGAGAGAGAGAGAGAGAGAGAGAGAGAAGGAAATTTGTTTCCCGAGACTCGAGAGTTTGGAGTAAAAAAAGGCCTGTGGAATTGGAAAACAGCCTCGTTATCACGAGTAATCGAGATAAGGGGAGTAAAGTCTACAGAACCCAACGCCGAGTTATCACACTACGAACCAAAAATACACAAGAAGATTTTCCGTTTTATCGTTTTTGGTGATAGGCACCAGACAAGTGATTCTATTCTTGGTTAGGCTACCTCAATCGCTTTGAAATTGCAGAAAACACGAAAGAACGAGAGCTCTTCCATTTGTTGAAAATGGGTAACAGCACTGGCCAATACACTTTTTTTTTTATTCCTCATTCCCTAATCAGAGAAACAGCGAGGCTCAATGTTGGAAGCGAAAAAAAAAGTAGGCGGTCGATCGGCTTCGATAGTTCTGGGACGTTCTGAAAATTTGGTTGTATAGGGGGTGAGATGGGCGAGGGAGGGAAAAAAAAGTCGTAACTCGTATTCGCACCCTTGTATCGATGGGTGTTCTCTCGCGACAACTGAGCAAGCCATCGGGGGCTTTCCATTTAATCTGGCGGGGTTGACAAATGGCTGTTTGGCTGTCGCGGCTGTGATTCGGTGAGTCAAAGCCCCATAATCCCATCATCGCCCATGCAAACATTGATCGCCTCGTTTATATTCTCTTCGGGACCAATATCTTGTGATCGGCACCGATGGCGACACGCGGTTACGTGGGCTCACATGCCTCGATACATCGACGATGGTACACCTAACACAAGGATTCATCTCGAGAACTCAATTCCAGTTCGCATTTTTCAAATGCATTTTTTTCTTCTAATTATCCAATTTCTTTCAGCCAAATTCAGACCTCGAAAATCATTCAAACGGTTCTGGAAATTCTTATCAGACATTTACATCCGGCATTTTCTAACGATATTTTGAGTATTAAAAAAAAGGAAAAATTTGACGAAAATAGAATGGATTTTTTATCCGTTGGAACGACGCAAACTACCTTTTTTTACGGTACCATTGTAATAGTGTTGTACACTGTAAATCGAAATTAAACGACTCCATGTTTAGTTCCATTTTATGACCACGAGACCCGGGCTTTGGGGCATAATAAGTCCAAAAAAAAATTCAACCTGTCTCAGCCTTTAAAAAAATAAGAAAAAAATTCTTCGTGCAAAATAACATTTGGTTTCTTCGGCCGCCATTCGTTGGAAGTAAATGATACAGTGAAAAAATCAGGATCGTATCATAGTTTTTCGGTTATGGAAGTAAGATGAAAGGATTTTTTTTTTCGTACAAATTATCTATAGAATCTTGTATACTTTATGTATTTTTTAGACTTTATGAAAATGGTCCATCATTTATTTCATATTGATTATACATATTCGATGAATAATCGGAGTGTAATAAAAATATGAATATTCATATGACCGAGATGAGACTGGTTAACGATTTTGGTGCGGGTTCGACATATTTGATGAAATTCAAATTGTCTCCGTGTCTGGATACATTTTGTTCGATGAATTCGAAATTTTATAGATCTCAAACGACTTTACGAGTCCTAGACAAATTTATTTCCTGATATCCATATGCCTGATCGTATGCGAATAAAATCTTAGATCAATATGTCGCGGACTATGTAAATTAGAATGCAAACCAGTATGTATGAAAAATAAAAATGATAATTTACAATTTCTGAAATTCGTCGTACCTTTTGAATAACAAACGTTTCGCAACGATCCTCCATAAATACACAAAATCTTATATCGACAGCGTAAAATTCTCGTTGCAACTTATACTTCCCCAAAAAAAAAATCAAATTTTCGAAAGAAATTTATAAAAAATTCGAATTACCGCCAAACTTCAATGAGCGTAGCAGGCCCAATAAAATCCAAACGTGTTCATAGTTTTCTAAAATTGAATGTTTGTTTTTTCGCATTCGATTAAAATCACGTGAATAGCGTTCAACCTTAATTTCCACAAGATCTAAAATAATTCAAGCACCCAGCACCGAGAAAGTCTCGTGAACCCGTTATCGAAGAAAAAAAGCAAAAAGTAATTTTTAAAAATTCATAAAAACGTACAACGCATCGAAACTTTGGCCACATTGAACGAGCATTACGAAACAAATATTACTCACGCGGCTCGTTCCTACATTTCGTTGCAATTGTCCCCCTCGTGTCCGTGTATCCTCGCACACTGTTGTACAACGTAACAACACGATGATCCTCGTGCGCGGTCGTTACGCAACGTGCGCGTGCACGGTGAAATTTCTTCGAGTGACCAGAAACGAAGATCTTTCGGCAAGTCCAAGAGCACGGTATGAAGTTCCTACTTTCTTAAGACTACGTAGGAACTCTATACCTCGCTGCTGGATCTCTACCATATAATTATGGTCACTGCGGAGTCTCGTTCTTTTCTTCTTCTTCTATTTTTTTTTTTTCTTTCTCATTTCCATCGTAATTTCTTCATCAGCTTCACTCTTCGCGACACGTGTGGCGTCAATTTTTCGTAGCACTTTGTTCTCATCCTCTGATGCGTTGATCCCCGAATCACTTTAGTAAATAAAAATTGAAGAAACAAAACAACGAATGGAACACGAGTAGGTGATGAATAAAACTGAAAATGAAAGAGAGAGCGAGAGACAGAAAGAGAGAGAGAGAGAGAGAGAGAGAGAGAGAGAGAGAGAGAGAGAGAGAGAGAGAGTAGACGAACCAGCCACGCGGTTGGAGTTTCTCGACCACGAGGCAATCTCGTAACCGACAACGAGCGACGCCTGGGGGAGAAAAGCTGCGCTTGGAACTGGCGTGCGCTGCATGTATCGACGGTGGTCCGCGTAGAACTGAGGAGTGAAGAGCCAGACCAGTTGAGAGTAGAGAGGGACACGCACGCCCGGAGCCTCTCCATGGCTCGGTACACTCACACGTTCGCACACATGCTCACGCATATGGCCGCGGGGAGACGCGCACACGTAATCACATGTGCGCGCTGTCATTGGGCAGAGCGAGGGGAACTCGTGATTTCTCCTTCTCCCTTCATTCCTACGACATCTCGGTAAGCATGAGCGAGAGAGAGAGAGAGAGAGAGAGAGAGAGAGAGAGAGAGAGAGAGAGAGAGAGAGAGAGAGAGCTAAGTAACTTACTATATCCGTTTATCTCTGTCCGATTACTGTGAGGAACACGCGACACGCATATTCCTTATAGGAGAGAGAAGGGAAAAAGAATGAGGGAAGACGAGCCAGCTACTATGGCTCTGCAGGAAGTTGGAGAGAGCAAGAGAGAGCGAGCGAGAGAGAGAGAGAGCGAGAGAGAGAGAGAGAGAGAGAGAGAGAGAGAGAGAGAGAGAGAGACCGGACACCGGGCAAGTATGGTAGAGAAATGATGACGAAGAAACACGAGATTGAGAGGGTGGAGGGGCACATATGAATGTGTTCTGGAAGTGGAAGCGTCAATACGCGGGTTCCTTGCGTATATGGATCAACAGCCACACCCGAGGATTCAAAGTGTCCTTGATGAGACCGATGCTACTAGAAAGGAAAGAAACTAGATATGATTATCGGCCAAATGAATCCACGGCCATACCCAATAAAGCTGTGATGTGTGTCCTCGTCGTGTTGATGGATCGTCCGTAGTTTCTGGAATCTTGGTTGATTACAACAACGATTGTGGTATTGCGAACCGCAATCTGGCGTTTCGTTGAGCAACGTGTCAGGGTGACAAACAGGGGAACGTGATTCGGTTTTGCAGATTTGCGGAAAGCCACATTGGACGGAGGCAGGAACTATCGACGGTTGTACAACAGCGAAGCAAAAAGGTTTCACGATCACTCAGCGAGAAACGTGACAAATATTCTTGATCATTGCGAGTGGGTGCTACTTGGAAACGAGAAACCAACAAGTTTTATCGGTGCAAGGAATCTGTGGTGTGTCCTCATCGGTAGTGGTTCGTCCGTAAATTCTTAAATCTTGGTTAATAAAAAAACAGCAATCGTGGTAACGGAAACCGCAGTGTGCCGTTTTGTTGAACAAGATGTCAGGATGACGAACAGAAGAACGGGATTCGGTTCCACGGATTGACGGAAAGCCACACTGAACAGAGCAGGAACTGTGGACAATTGGACGACAGTGAAAAGAGAAAGGTTTCACGGTTACTTAGGGAGAAACATGACAAATGTTTTTGATCATTGGTCAGTGAATGAGTGATACTTGGAGACGAAAAGCCAGCAAGGTTTATCGGTGCAAAGAATTGTCTTGGCAATTGGACTGATAAAATGCATCACATTCTTCATAGGTTATGCTTAAGTATGGCGTATCGAATGTGAGCTGCATGTTGTAGGATCAAGGGTAACTGGATCTTCCAAGCAAATAAAACAACCCACGGAACGAACGCTGAACGTCTATCGGAGTAGAAACAATCGAGCAAAGATTGGAACATCGTTCGTGAATGAAATGATATCGGGACGTTACTCCGAACTTGAATACCTCAATATACATTCACCGGTTGATATCAATGTGTGTAATGGTGTATAGGTCCGCGCGAGCGCACAGCGTGGCTTCTCCGAAACCAATCGTATCAGGGATAACAATGTCGGGTTAATTATTCAAAGTAGCTGGCGGCATTGGCTTCCCGCTGGTGAATCAATCAGGCTCGGCGATACCACGGCACAACGAAAGCGTCCGTACAGTCTACGACTGCGATATACTATGTGTAGACGGCCTTATCCTTAACGCACCCCTGGCTATTGGGATATATATTGTTGCAGAGCAACTACAGCGATGGTGTATATTCGTTCAAGGATTTCTCCCAGCTGGAACTGCGCCATGTATTTTCCTATTGATCTATCAGACGGCGTCAATGGCTTGACCTCATAAGCTTGAAATTACAGTTTTTATCTGCTGTTAGGACAAGAAGTCAACGATCTAAGGCCTTTTTTCCTCTCTCTCCCTCTCTCTCTCTCTCTCTACCCTACCTGGAGAATCCAAGACATTGCCGATTCCAAGACATTGCTGTCAAAAAAAAAGAGGAGAACGAATCTCGAATTACAGCTGACGAGCATCGTGCCTCGACAGATCTTGAATCTTTTTAATCGGTGAGTTCCAGCAGCTAGGAAGAAAGACGAAGAGGGGCAGAAAAAATGAGAGAAAGAGAGAGAGAGAGAGAGAGAGAGAGAGAGAGAGAGAGAGAGAGAGAGATCGAAAGAAAAGAGAAGGACGTCGGTCCTTGGCTCCCGTGGGAATTTCTTCCAAGAAACACGGCTGTTATCCCTAAACGCCCGCATCATATCCACGTATGCGCAAGAAGGAAGAAGAGATGAAGGATGAAGAAAACCGGTCTCGTCTCGCATTTTTTCACGATCATGGGGCTCTCCTCGTGTCTCTATAGGACGACGAGACCGTGAGGCCTCCTAAAATTCCATCGGCATTCGTTCGCCTCTCTCTTTTACCCGCCGCCCATCCTAATCCTCACCAAAACCCTAAACATCCTTATCTAATCCCCCAAAGCCGAAACAACTCGTGACTCGCTGTCGATCCAAAGGAAAAAAAAAAGATCCGAGAATGGGAGAGAAGAAGGGAGAGATAAAAAAAAATGTAATTCCACCAGAGATGAGAAACTCAGGAACTTGAGGACGTGTACTTGAAGGCAAAACCGCGAACCCCGGAATAACTACGAGCGTACGTACTAGCTCGTCGTGCAGCACGAGGATAATTAACCCCGTGGCTGCGAAAGGTCTTAACGAGTAGCACGACCCTCTTCAACGTGCATTCTACGGGACTAAGCGAGGGGACAACTCTAAGAGTTGGACAAAGATGGACAACTGTTTTTTGTAATTGCCACATGCATATATCGACTTCATCGTTCATTGCCAGATTTTGTATTGGACTTAACAAGCAGGAATCCTGAAGCCTGGCGATGGACATTGCAACGGCCGATCTTACGGACTCGTTTGACCTATCGAATAAAAGCCATCAAGACTCATTATATTTTATTACAACTGGAGTGATAAGCCTCGAGAAAAAAGTGTATGGCGAAAGCAATCTTCGAGACCATCATCGCTAAAGAGAACAACCATATGACGTCTGATCAACCGTCGATTGATCGGAAAATCAGCCATGCACATCAACAATCCCTCGTTAATGTCTCTATGGTCAATGGCGCGATGATCACGCAAATAATCATTAAATTGCGACGATCAATTCTACACGAGCTTCAAGAAAACAACGTCATATGCTCTATCTCAATGCGAAATGAAAAAGTGATGTGAGAAACTGTTCAAGTAGGCAAAAAGACGAGACGGACGCGAGAAGCGACCACAATTGCTCGTTGAAAGATAGCAAGCTGGTTCTTGGAGAGCACGATCTAGGTGGAATACTACGCGAGAATCGGAGAGATAAAGCAAAAACCACATGGTTTTTTTTTTCTCTCTTACACTGGCCTCTATCATAATCCACGTGTTCGAGAGATCGCCAAGTCAAAGATCAAGGTTGCGAATGGACTCCTCATCCGCGATGACGTAATCGCGGGCAGCTGCATCCGGCGACATCTAATTACTCTTTCCCTCTCTCTCAAAACGAGCTCTGCTGTTACCATTGCCGCCGTTCAATATATGGACTTATTCAGATAAATGGAAATAGCTGTATACGCATGTAGACGTTTGTCCGTGTGTGTTACGTACGCACGCGTGTACAGAGATGAATAGATCGAGGAAAGCGAAAAAGTTGCAGCACGTATAATCATTCTCGAAGATAGCCAAGTGGCAAAGTTTCGATAAAAACCATAATTCTTCAAGCATCAATCAACGTCACGACCAGGGTTTGTTGCTCAACGCACGGAGAAGAAGTACAAGTCTACGAGACTCGTTGGAAGACATACTACAACGTTCGTTGAGCCTTTCGAGCTCTTTCGCAAGTCGAGCAAGCAATCTAAGTTGGCCAGAGAGTTGCTGCCGGAAGTACGAAGTCCTCGCGAAGCAAATTCGGAAAGGGATTTCCATCTAAAGAATTCATCAAATGTCCGGGGAGAATTGTCCAACAAAAAAAAACCATCTGACACAACGAAACGAAGGAGAATTCATTTTTTCAGGTCTGCTACACCTGGAAATTCAAAACGACCATGGAATTTATTGGATATTAATTCGGCCAAAACTCTGGCAATGAGGCGTGCTCACCAGTTGTGTTTTTTGCTATACTTGGTACTTCTGGCCCTAAAAGAGTGCGTTATCGATATATATGTGCTCGGAAGACATGCCCGGTATTGAATTTTCTCTCGAGGACTTTTCATGGCGCTACGAGGGCACGGTACTAGAAAAGACAAGGGTAAGTCATGAGCTTACGAGGAGGGGTTTACAGGGCCTAAAGGGCGAGACATTCGCCTCGGGCACAAGCAACGTAATCTCGAGGGCAAAATCTCGCGGGACAAGATATTATAGTATGCCCGACTAATAAGGTGGATATTCGAAGAAAAAAGAATGCCTCGTTGAAGCACATTCTTATAGCCGACGAGTCTGCATCCTTGTATTTCGTGAATCCTCCTAACCCTTGGTTTTACGCGAGATTGCTTTTCCTCCACCTAATCCACGCCTACTACCTTTGTTCTCGGTTTGATCTCTGACTCTTGCTTTACGAGAAGAATCACATTAAAAAAAAAAGACGAGCCCGAAGACTGCTTCTCGGTATTTTTTTTCCCCGAATCCTTGATAACTCATGTGTTGCCGCGGTATTGCTCAGCATATCGTTGTGCACAGAAAAAATATATATCACGCATAACGGAAACGAAGAGGGAGCGAGTGAGCGACGAGCAGCAAGTAAAGAAACTTTCCCCTTCGAAAATCGAATCAATTAAGTCACGTGCTGCGTGAGTCTCGTCACCCCAACGTCTCCCCGTGACTTTCCGGGCCTTCTGATTGGATCAGATTCGATCGAGTTGGCCTCTGCATGGTGAAAGTACTTTGCCAAAATGGTGGAAAGGAGCATAGGACCGGAGCAGGCAGGTTATCCTCGCTCATACACACACACACATTCTCTCTCTCTCTCTCTCTCTCTCTCTCTCTCTCTCTCTCTCTTTGTCTCCCTTATTACTTCTGACCACTTGGTATCTGCTAATGGCTATCTAGAAGATATCAAAATAGCTTATAGTCCTTGAGGAAATATCTTGATAACTAATGGCTATCTGGGCGATATCTAGGTATCTGCATAGCTAATGGACATCTAGGAGATATCTAGATGTCCAGATAGCTAATCGCCATCCGGCAGATTTCTAGACATTTGGATAGCTACTGATCATCTAGGAGGTACCTAGATTCCTCGATACGCAACTGCTATTTAGGAAATATCTAGATACCTAGTCAGCTACCTAAGAGATTTCTAGATATCCGGATAGCTCATGGCTATATAGGGCATATCTATATATCTAGATATCCAATGGCTATCCAGAATCCATCAAGATAGCTTAGTTATTTAGGAAATATCCATCCAGGATAGGTCATATAGGAAATGACTATCCAGGATGGCTAGATCGGTAGATAGCTAATGGCCATCCGGTAGATATTTAGATGTCTAAATAGCTACTGTTTATCTAGGGGATATCTAGATTTATAATATCTAAATATCGAGTCAGCTACCTAGGAGATTTCCAAATATCCGGATAGCTCATGAGTATCCGGATGATATCCAGATATCTAGACAGCCAACAGCCACCTAGAAGATATCTAGCTATCTCCTTCCTCTCTCCAATTACCTGTCATCTTCAAATTGCCAGTTCATGTCGCAATTCATCTCGACCATTCTCGCTTGATAAGCAGTCTTAACCCAAATATCCAATGAAACTTTAGCTACAGAAAACATCGTTGCGTGCATCGTTGACGGGCCGTGGCCTCATTGAGCGTCTGTGCGAATTTCGAGATAGTGTGCAACGTGGACGCGATACATGAACGAAATTTGAGGACGTGGATACAGACCGATGGATCGATAGGTTCCCGCCCAATAACAAAGCAATAACCGGTGTTGGCGCTATATTCCATACGCTGTACATCCCATGGCGAACGATGCGAAGCAACGAGCAAACGATGCATGGCATATACACGTCATGACGTATAGAGCACTAATACTTCTGCCATTGCCAGCACCAGCACCACTACCACCATCACGTTGCCGTGCCAAGCTACGTACAATATCACTATGAAACATCCCAGCGGTGCCCCGACCCTTGTAAACGGATTTACATACAGCCGAGTTGTTCGGCCACCGCTATCCATAAGTTCATTTGCATCGTTCCGGACCATGCCGCGCATCCATATACGAAGCACACTCTGCATACATCCAACATCGCCCCATACAGCCTAGGTACATGCGAGAGGCGCAACACGAGTCCTGTACGTTGAGGTACGTTCGACTAATTAAAAAAAAATCATAATAATAGCACGAGAATGAAAATAAAAAGGATCCCCGTAGGCATAGGCAATGCAGTTTACAAAAAAAAAAATACAGAAAAAAAACAGTTGAGCCGAATCGATATTTGCAAATCTCCGTCCCCATGCTCTGCTGCTCGGGCAAGTGCGGTGGCTTAATTGATTCGCAGTGTACTGCCACCATGAAAACATCGTCGCAATAACGATATGAGTATCTGATATACGACGGGTAACTAGTTTTCGCGTTAATTACCCTGTTACTCGGTGTACACGTGTACCGCATGGAAATCATTTCGCGCTTAAGAGCGGACGAGATGCTCGCCGAGCCAATCCGGTATCGTCATTACTACGTTCGCCAGTGTTAATGACCCGACGACAAGTTTCTTTTTTTTTATTTATTTTATTTATAGGTCCCCCACGGTAGACTCGACGTAAGCGTGGGAGCGTGCGATACGACGATGCAACCTCGACGGAAATTCGTTTTGAGAGGGAAATATTGATTAAGAAGACAAAAACATGGCTCTCCATTGGCCTTAGTATCGTGGGTAAAATTGTCTGACCCTTCATCTCGTTCCTCTTCGTTTCGGTCGCCATTATTTCGTCATACTCGTATGATGGTTGTGTTGTGAAACATATTTTGCTATGTCCAACGTTGATGGAGTCGTTTTTCCAAGTGCGACACGTCGTTCGCGTAATCCACGACATGGCGATGTAATCAACAATCGGCGTCATTATTCCGGGTAATGATTGCGAAAAGGGCGTATGCCCGGTGGAATGATATTCATTGAAGGGTCGCGATACATCCGTAAGCACGTAAACGCGAGATAGCAATATATTGACGGATCAAGCGGACCTAGTAACGGATCGTGCAATATCGAATAATTAATCAAAACTGGGCATCATGCAAATATCCAGAGAACGACCGGATACCTATGGAAGATTAAGGGTTGACGTTTACAAACAAGCAAACCCCGCAATCCCTCGGATATATCCCATACCTCGAATCTGCGTATTTTCACTCGGGACGATACTCAATTCTGACTATGATCCCTGCCGCGTAGATGATGGAAACATCACGGATAACCCCAAACGTATGTATCAGGGTGTGTCAATAAAAATCTTTTTCTTTCGATCTTCTAGTTTTGCTTACGATTGGGACGGTTTGCTCTGACAATAATCTTGAGTGATGCCGCCATGGAAAAGGGACAAGAGTAGCGGGACAACGTGAGAGTTAGTTGCCAGAGCTGTCGTTTTTTCAGAAGCATCGAAAAATTATTTGAAAATTAATTTCAATTATTTATATATTAGGTCTAATTTAGTGAACGCTGCATATGCTTCCCTATAAAGTAAACAATGTACAATTGTAATAAGAAGTGAAAGTCCTTAAAAAAGGACACATTTTTGTAATAAGAAAATACATAAACATTCAAATCGTAACAAAACTGAAAGGAAAGTCCCAAAAAGTCAAAACCTTTTCAACTGCACTCTAATATGCAGTCAACCTAAATATATTAAGGTATGCCGAAAAAAGCCTCCATTTTCATGTTCTTCCACTTTCAGTTCCAATTGGAAGTGACGTGCCCTAGGGGGAAGCAAAAAAAAACGATCACCACTGCCTGATCTTCGCTAAGACTTTGTGATGCTCCTCGAAAAAAGTTCTGGCGGTCAACTCCAAAGGCTGCCTCATTATTGTTGTCTTTCGGTTCGGTGTGGCACCCCTCAAGATCCCCCCCCCCCCTTACGCGAGAAGCAGAGGGAAGTAATTTCCAATGGTAATCAAAAGTGCAAGACACGAGGACAAAAAATCTCCCGGCACACCTCAATATACATGTATTCATAGAGCTCATGTTCCACTATTTGCAATACGTACTGCATCAGCACGTGAGCCGTATAATTTCAATCAGTGAATAACGCATCAGGTATAAAGGCGCGTAGATATCAACGTATGGGTATGAGAGACAGAGAAAAACAATTAATCATTGTGTGAGAGCTCATGCCGGAATGGAGATCCTGCCTGGGTACAGCAGTTAACGCTCATCGCCACAAGGCATTAAACCACGTACACATATGTATAACATATATACATATTGTATGTGTAACCCTCCCATTTGTGCACACGAATGTGACTCTTTACGCATACGCATCGACTAATTAGTTGCTGCGGTGTATAACAACAATGGTAACCGTTCTGAATAACGAATACACCGTGAAACAGGAGTAGGCGCGAGGAAATTATTTATCATCCGCGGCCACGGAGACGCCCTCCCGCCATTGCCCAGGGCGATGTACACACACACACACACACACACACACGTAATAGCGGTTAACGTTTTGTATGCACTTAAGAGACATGGCTTCGTGTTACTGGAGTACGGCTAGACATGGTTGATATTTATAACGATGATAATCCCGAGGATTCCTAATCTGTTCGGTGACGACGTGCACGCGTGCCACGAAGACTAGGATACTCGGGTAATTAACCATCAACGAGACACGACTGTGGCCGCGCAAATGGGCAGCCACCCACACGACACACCGAGGCTCTCCGCATACAAACGATCTTCACAGGAGTAAGGTTGCATCTGGTCTACCTATGCTGTGATCCCCAATAACGCCTCGGGCATAACTCCCGGCGCGGTATCCCATCCCACTAGGCTACTCTCGATATATCAACCTGGAACACATGAAATTGCACCCCCTGGAGCCATCGCTTTGGATAGCTGATCATACGGGGAGAACGCCCCGATGAACGCTGGATACCGGGAATGGTCAAAGTGCATCGGGCGTCGCTTGCGATTGTGTAAGCTGGCCACACACGAAATGGGTCTTTGCGAAGATAATGATGATCACGGATATGTCCGGTTGTTTCGTGTGTTGTCCGTGCACTTTGCGCATAATACTGATATGCAGAGATTAACGCGTATTTCGTTTATACTTGGTTGAATCGTCTGGACTGCCGATGCGGTGCCGCGAGCCATCCAGTGTCTATTGATAACTCAAGTGAGGCTTGTACTTGTTTGTGTTGAGGTTCTGTACCACATTGCCTACTTTCTCATGAGCCTCTATTGCCTAAGATTTAAATGGAATGACATTGATTACTTGATCGGGGAATCGACATCGCAACCGTAAGATTACCATTGAAATTTGTGATGATCCTATGAGGCTTCAACTTAATCAGGCCTTGTACAAAGATTTACTCGAATCACGAAGCCAAATGACGTTCATTCGGTACGTGTGATCGAGTGCTAAGGATTTGGAGACACGTTGATGAAGACAACAATTCCTAGACACTGCTGAGATATCCTCCATATGGTCTCGTTTACAGTAGTATGAAATACCAGAAAATTCCAGTAGCCTCTTAATGGCAATAATTCGCAGAGTCTGCTTGGCTCCGTTTGGGCATGTTTGCCTCGGATAGAAATTACCTCAGCTTCACAGTGTTTAGGCATGTACCGGAAAAGTTCGGTAGCCTGCTAATGAGATTGACTGACGAAGCCTCAGGCTATCACAAGTATGACTAAAGTTGCTGCATCGTATTCAAACACCTTCCAAGTGATCTTCTTCAAGTCTACGAGCTTCTACAATGGAATTCCAGGAAAATCCCGTTGCCTCCCATGGAGACAATGACACCCCAATAGACCGTTTGGGTTCGTTTGCCTCGTCACGTCTCTCAGCTTTGCAGTACGTGTTTCATTTGATCTTCTACAAGATTCTATGTATCACGAGAAACGGTTAACCCAAATAAGTACACAAGGATCAATGTAGACCACAATGGCTCGTCGGTATCACTTGCACGTTCAATTAAGGTATTTCTTTCGCGGAGGGCCGTATTTTGTGAGTCAGGGCTATTTTGAATTATTTGTAGATTACAAGGGCGCTTAATCAAAATAAGTTACAATCAATTATTATACCCAACGATGAACTGGAATTAAAGATTTCGCATAAATTTTGTAGATTTAGACATTTTTGCATATTTTCTGAGACGTCGCAGTTAAAAAAAATCTTCTGCTAGTCATATTTTTCTAAGTTTCATTATTGATATTTTCTTTAAACATTCAATGACCCCCTGTTTTTATGGTCGTTGCGGAATTTTCAGAATTTTAACATGCTTGGAACAGTTTATATCAGACATCTAGAGTTATCTAGTATATCAATTATCAGATGGAAATGTGGCCAGCACGTCATCTCCATAAAGTGCTGCATAAATTAGACGATTTTTGAAGTCGTAATTTTTTGTCATAAGTTCCGTAACTTGGTTAAATATGATTATAAATGATTCCCAGATTTCTTTTCCCCAAAACTAACGTTTGCCTGTCATGGCAAAAGAAGGCCAAGTTTTCCCCAACTGACAGATCCAAGAACAACGTGATGCACGTTCGAATTGCGTAGCTTCTCGAGCCTCCATTTTATTCGCCACTTTGCGGAATGGCGTATACATGTGACACGTGCTCCAGGGTAATATCCGGGTGAAAAAAAAAAAAAGAAAAAAAAATACCGATCGCAGGGAGAATTGAAAATAAGAGATGGAAACCCCATAAAAATCTGCCAATCCCATGTCCGATCAGCTGAATCCAAAGTAGACTCGGGATACGCGCACATATATATACAGATAAATATCCGTATACGTGTGTAGGCACACATACATATATCCTCTATAGATTCGTTCCTCTCGCTCTCGACGAAAGCCATAATAAGCTCGACGAGGGGTTAAGCGAGGGCTCGTGCTTCCGGGTGAGGGGGGGTGCGCGCATGGTTGCCACGAACAAGCGTTGGGTTGGGTTTGGTGATGACATTGGGACCCGGGCTAGCGTCGGGGAGTTGACGCCCGGGGGGCGGTGTGTTGGGGGTGCGCATCACACACGCGGCATTCATACCACGAATAAAAAGAAACTCGTCGATGGGGGGATGCTCACCCCCTTACCCCTAAGCCATCCCCCACAACGTCCGTGTCCAGCCAACCCTCCATATTTCTATCCATAGTCTTCCATCTCGCTCATGTGACAACACAGTGGATATACACATGCGAACTAATGGGGATTTCCTCCGCACCCCAACCGAACCCATCCACCCTCTCTTTCGCCACATACGAAACGCCATTTTTATCGTCGGACTTTTCTATCTCGCTCACTCGTTTGCTCTCCACCACGCCCGAAACCGACCTTTCCACCTCCCACGAAACCCGCAACCAAGCATTGGCAATCCGATCCTATACACTTTTTTTTAAATACATATATATATATATATATATTTATATGTATATATGTATATGAATACGTACAGATTCAGAATTGCAGAATTGCATATGTAACTATATAACGCGAACTGCGCACAATCAACCATCCACGAAGCACCCCTTCCTCTCGCTTGCTTTCTCACTTTGTCTCTTTGTACTCTTTGTTTATCGTTCATCCGAGCAAACAAGCGTACCATTTGATTTCCACTCGTGTTACTACTTGTTCTCTTCCTCTCTCTCTCTCTCTCTCTCTCTCTCTCTCTCTCTCTCTCTCTCTCTCTCTTTCTTTCTCTGGTTCTTTTTTTTTCATTCCAATCGACTGTGGAATCATTTTTGTGGAATGCCGATCGCTCTCCTCACCAATTCACCAATTTTGCGAATTTATCGCTTTCGTTGCTGCAATCTGCGCCCTCCCGTTCTCTCTCTCTCTCTCTCTCTCTCTCTCTCTCTCTCTCTCTCTCTCTCTCTCGTTCTCTCTTTCTTTCTCTCTCTTTCTCTCTCTCTCGTTGTTTTTCTGCACGCCGATTTTATCGATGGCACTTGAGCTCTCGTAATACCGAGCGGGTTACTTTTTTCATTCCCGTACAGGGATCGTTGCGTTTTTGTTTTGTTTTTTTTTGTTTTTTTTTTTTTCGAACCTACACGACATGCGGACAAAGTTAAATTGTATTACGTATGTATTCGTTGTACTTCATCTCCATTTCGATTCGCAATAAAACAATGGGAATGAAAAATAAATTTTTATGGGGGCAGTGACGATGATCTTTTTGGGATGAAAAATTGTGAGGCTTATGATGTTGGATAATGTGGGTGGAGGATAAATGACTTTTTAATACGATCAATGTTAGTTAAAATAATGTTTACGTATCTACATATATTTAGAAAATTCAAATTATTATTCAGAAAATGTAAATTATTTAATAATATGTTATTAATTAGTTAAGAAATTTTAATTATTATACGGAAAATAATTGAAATTACAGTTTACTGCGACTATGATACTTCCAGGATGTTCGAAAGTGTCGCGTTATAATTATCTTGAACTCGTCAGAAATGCGAAAAAAGAGATATATTATAGACGATCATGGTAAATATTCGGAAGTGTCACTCCTGTCAGAATCGAGCTGATTTTTTTTTGTGTGGTTTCTTATAGTTAAAAAACATAATATTTAATATTATTATGGCAGCGCATCAACAAAAACAATTACCAAGAGGGTAATTCTATAATTTGTATAGAATCGTGAAATCGTGGGGTGCGTAGACCACTGGGGTGGGCGGAGGGCACCTCGGATGGGTGCGTAGAATTGTGAGGTGCGTAGAACACAGGGGTGGGCGCAGGGCACCTCGGATGGGTGTATGGAGACGCAGGGTGTGTAGAACACTGGGGTGGGCGGAGGGCACCTCGGATGGGTGCGTAGAATCGTGGGGTGCGTAGAACGACATTGTTTTTGTTGATGCGCTGCCATAATAATATTAAATATGATGTTTTTCAACTGTAAGAAATCACACGAAAAAAAAATCAGCTCGATTCTGACAGGAGTGACACTTCCGAATATTTACCACCATCATTTTGAGTTATGCACTTTTGAGACCGCACTCGTTCCTCGCAGCTTCTGGCACGGAAATTAATTCACTTATCGATGTGCGTCGCGGTAATTTGTTCATGTGTTGTGCGAGGGACACTCTTAAATATATATATATATATATATTGGCAAGCCACCTCGTAAACACGATCCTGATGATCTGTCGTTAGACACAAGGGAGCTTTAACTCCTATTAGCATATTACAGCGGAGCTTACTTACAATAGCTGTTTAATGGTTATACCTCATCCAAGTTAGTCTCTCTCTCTCCCTTTCTCTCTTTCTCAATGCCCCTACGTACCTTCTCAAGCTGAGTATCAGGGGAACGAATAACAGCGAACGCCTCGTCGTCCCGCTAATCACGTTGGCTTTGATAACCCAACGTCAATAAAAACAATGACGAGAACGTTACAAATTTCATTCGAAAACTTACGATAGTAAAACTCGATTATTATTTTCTTCGAAAAAAAAGTCGATGATTATTTTGCTCCATTGAAAAAAAAAAACAATAAATCTCAAAAGTTAGCTCAGCTTAACAGAGTGATCTCTGTTCTTCAAATTACAAATATATCCCACCACCGCAACTTCTCATCTCAGAGCCTAAAATTGTTTTTTGCACCAATTGTAACCGGGCGTTAGATGCAATTTTTCTACAATCCGCGATCTTACTCTATTCGTCGAAGTGCAGACGACGTATAATTTCGAATACGGAAATTCGTGGCAAGACAATGTTGCCGCATATACGATCGAGAATAAGGCTTCGTGTCAGAATGAAATATACGGCGCGCGCGCGCGTGCTCTCAAACGAAGCTACAAGCGAAGATGCGAAGAAAAAATAGCGAGAGAAGACAAAAAATGGCAATGAAGATGAAGATAAGTGGGGGCGTAAAGGAGGGGATAAGGCGAAAACGAGTGCATTATTGTAACACTATGCGAGGAAGTGTGGATACAATGTGTTCATATCGGCCTCGTGACAGGCTTGTCCCGTAGTTTGCGTGTGCCTCGTATATGAATCTGATGTTATATCAAACATGGCCGACGGAACTTCTCACTCCTACTCGTCACCTTCACATTCATGCGGATCCTCCTGTATTTGTACACATACGCAAGATTCGTAACACATTCGTTTGTGAAATACTGCGCGAGGAAACTTCCCCCAACAGTCGCAATTTCACGGCATGATCTTGTATAAAGTGACGAAAAAAAAAGTCAATTAAAAATAAAAGCTCACGCCCAAAAAGTACATTTGACATATATTTTGAACCTTGGCAAAATAAAAAAAAAATCCCCACATTGTGGAGCTATTTTCGTCTTTGACACTTCACTATTAATTTTATGCAATTTTCGTTATTGATGGTTCATTATTAATTTGATGCAACTTTCGTCATTGATAGTTTATTATTCATTTGGTGCAATTATCCTCATTGACAGTTCATTATTAATTTGATTCAACTTTCGTCATTGACTGTTTATTCTTAATTTGATGCAACTTTCGTCATTGTCAGTTCATTACTAATTTAATGCAACTTTCGTCATTAACAGTTTATTATTATTTTGATGCAATTTTCGTAATTGACAGTTCATTATTAATTTAGTGCAATTTTCCTCATTGACAGTTCATGATTAATTTGATGCAACTTTCGTTATTAACAGTTCGTTATTGATTTAGTGAAATTATCCTCATTGGCAGTTCATTATTAATTTGGCACAATTTTTGTAATTTACGGTTTATTATTAACTTAGTGTAATTTTTGTCATTGACAGTTCATTATTAATTTAATGCAACTTTCGTCATTGACAGTTTATTATCAATTCAGTGCAATTTTCGTCATTGACAGTACATTATTAATTTGGCAACAATTTTGGTAATTTACGGTTCATTATTCATTTCGTGCAACTTTACGTCATTGACAGTTTATTATTAATTTGATACATCTTTCGCCTTTGACAGTTTATTATTAATTTGGTGCAATTATCCTCATTGACAGTTCATTATTAATTTGATGCAACTTTCGTCATTGACAGTTCATTATTAATTTAATGCAACTTTCGTCATTGACAGTTTATTATTCCGATGCAATTTTCGTTATTGACAGTTCGTTATTAATTTAGTGTAAGTTTCGTAATAGACCATTAATTATTTATTTGCTGTATTGAAAGATCGAGAAAACGATTCTCCGGGCAACCGACACAGCCCAAATTGATGTTTGTTACCAGAAGCTTCGAACGGCGTTTTTTTTTTTTTCATTGCAACGATACGCACTTGAAATGAAAAAAAGTGGCACAAAAGTGAGCGAGATGCATTTTAAGCGAAGAAATAAAAACCGAAGAGCATGGCCATGCTTTCCGAATATAGCAATAATAAGTCTTCCCTCAAGCTAGTCTAATTTTCATCCGAGCTGACGTATTTTGTATTCATCACAAGTTTAACACTTTGATCGAGTATTGGCGCGATGGGGATATTTTTCGAGCGATACTCTCGATCATTCGGCTCAACGAAACGCACCGCGAGCTGCCGAGAAGAGGGTATGACTGGGGAGGGTGTGTTTGCACATTCGCTTACCTCGTAAATCGAATCAAATGATAATATTGCCCGGGTATTTTATCGTAAAATTATTTCGTGTTTGTTCGATCGATGAATTCGTGACTCATTACGAGTTCCCGATTATGCAGCGCCGGCGAGGTGAACCCGGGGGGGGGGGGGGCATCAGTGCATGTGTGTGTATTGTTGGTGAAGAAAGGGAGGGAGAGGTGTGCACATCATAGGGGATGTAATGCACAGGACAGGAGACGTTGAATTCCGGGAGGGAAAGCGTTGTTGGGTCCACGTATAAATGCAAGAAATCCCTGATGCGGGGCTAACGACGCGACACGCTGAGCCTGTAACCCATAAACGTGGACTACCTGATACCCGTTGGTCTTAGACCCAAAGATTCCTGAGAGTTAGAGAAGAGAGAAAGGGGGTAGAGAGAGAGAGAGAGAGAGAGAGAGAGAGAGAGAGAGAGAGAGAGAGGGAGAGAGAGAGTGAGAGAGAGGGAGAGAGAGAGAGATATGTATAACGCTTCGGGGCGAAATCTGGGAACGCCACCCCTTTCGTATGCAAATTAAGGAACACCTGGACCAAAGGATCTCATGCAAATCTCGGGCCAGACCCGAGGGGCCTTTGCCCTCGGTGTTGTATATATACGACATTGCTCCACGACTGTATATGTATAACCGCACAGCAATATCTTTCTCTCAGGCCCTGCAGGATCTAACTATACGTATTAGGCAATGGCAACTCTTCATTCTCGAACTTCCCACAAGTCTTTGCATGCAGCAAAGAAATCCTCACTACTGAATGTTTGTCTTACTATGTTGCACAAAATACGTCATATTCAATTATGGAGTTTTTGTACCGTGGATACTACTCTAAACAAGGGCCATTTGAGCTATTTTTGGTACCCCGGGTACCTTTTGGACCTTTTTCGTACATCGACTATAATACTAATGAATTATTTTATTGAAATAAATATTTTATCAAAACATTTTATCAAAATACACAATAATAACAATGATTAGCATATAAAAATATATAATATAATTATTTTATAAAAATGTATAATAATAGCAATTATTTTATTAAAATATATGATTATTTTATAATTATTTAATTAAAATAAATACTAATGGAAATTATTTGATTGAAATATATAATCATAGCACTTATTTGATTAAAATGAGTAATAATATAAATTATTTCGTTAAAATAAAATGTTTTACGATCTGCACGTAGATGGAAATTGCTATGAGAAAGTCTCCACAAAATGTGAGGAAAATCACTGAGCTTTTTCTGCTGCTTGGAAATAATTTGCGTCGATTAACCCCATAGTCATTAACTTCGTATGTCCAGCCCTAACCTCTCTCTCTCTCTCTCTCTCGCTCTCTTTCTCTCTCTTGGTTGATTCTCAGCTTCAAAAAGAATGTTCAGTTTTATGGAATATTCTCATCGAATCTCTTCTTATCTTCCCGGGTATCTTTCTTGGTCTCGCACTCAGATGGCCATCTTCACCCGCACGTCTTCGTATACGCGCTTTTATCTTTATACGACGCTGCTACACGGCAATCGCATCCGCGATGCGCCGCTTATCTTCGATCGCCGTTGGCCGCGCGAGCCTTTTATGCTCGCTCATCATCGGGTCGCTGTTAATTGAGTCGATGCTTTTTGTCTGCGTGTGTACACGAGTGCCCCATCGGAAGCGCGAAGATTGATAGAGAAGAGATGTGACTAGAGATAAAGAGATCACGGAGCAGAAGCGTTTCTGCCCGTTGACTGTTCTTCTTTCTTAACTTTTTTTTGTTCATTATTGTTGTTCTTCTTTGTTGCTCACGTGTGAAAATGTAAAATTTTACGAGTACGGAAATTGCAGTTGCCGCATTGGGAATTGAATTTGTTTGAATTTACCTGGAGCCCCGAAGAAATTAAATTTATGTCATTGAAGTTTCATTCTATCGTTGTAATAAAATGAACATTTACCTTTCTGAATCAAATAAGGAAAATAAAGTGTATAAAAGAGCTTTCGTTGCGTTCCAACGATACAAACTTCATCATTTCAATTTCATTTAATTTCCTGATTTTTTATTATTATCCTAAAGTTGGAAGAAGAATTTGGATAGTAGAAATAACAAGAATTGAAATGAGCACATTTGGGTTTATTTGAAAATCCACCTAAACCCGAACTAACGTATTTCAAAATAAAACTTTTGTCTTATTTTTATTATTATACAAAAATCTAATTAGGTATTTTTTTATTGTCATCGAAAATCGTACCTTACGAAAAAAAAAAAATACGATTTTTTTTTATTTCACGCAAGAGTTTGCATCGTATTTTTTTTTCTAAAATTATGTTCAAGTGATTTTTCGCTTTGACAAAAAGTTTGAATGACTGCCATAGTGTAAATCCGCCAAAAAAAAAACGGTTAATTCACAAGAAAATATTTTCACCACAATCGAACGATAAAAATTTGCTAAAAAAATGAGAATTTTCTCTGGCTCACTGAGTGAGACAAGAGCAAAAGAGTCAAAGACTTGACGTAGCGAAGTTTTCTCCGCAGCTGCTTCTTATATTCGATCACGAAAAAGCGCGTGAAAAGTAAGAAGAAGAAAAATAATTAACGACGAATCTTCCTGCGTGCGGTCCCCTTCGTATTATCGTATATCGATAATATACCGACAAAGTGATCAGAGGCCAATATTCGTAACGAAATTTCAAGTAGCTCGCAGAAGGGAACTCGCAACAACGAGGGACATAATTGCTTCGGAAATCTCACCTTCCTCGGATCTCTCAATTCCCTTGCTCTTTCGTTCTCTCAGAGCCTCCTTCGCAACCAAGGATGTTCAACGTTCCTAGAAAAACTCATCAAGCGCTTGTTCCAACGAAATAATTGTAAAATATATTCTAGATTAAAATATTAATATTCATCGGAGGGAATCATTTTTCGAAATTGGCCTTGATTATTAGGAGGGAGAAAGAGAAAAGTCATAGAATTATTTTTTCTTCTCAACAACTGTTCGTGATTACTCAGCCGGTACAGTATTTTAGATTTTTATTCGAATGGGTTGAAAATGGAATTTTTATTTCAAAGTACAGACCCATTCGAGTGACATTAAAATTCTTCTCGACGCGAATAATTACGAAACGATTTATTGTCCACCATAATTAAATCAATTATTATTGCCCATCAATAATATCAATAAGAAGTTGAAAGAAAAACAATAAAGCAATAGAGAATATCCTCGCAATAAAATTCAACGAAGTATCAACAGTATATCGAATCCTTTGGCAATATTTAACATCGGGCCGATCAACTTGCGTTCTTTCGTTGCGATCATTTTCCGAAATAATTTATCGCCACTCTTGCAGTTTCCAGTGCAATAAAAGTAAAGGGCTTTCGAATGGAGGTATAAACTTGCTCGGTCGTTTCGATAATACACTCCCGATCGTAAATATCAAACGTTTACTTCGCCTAGCGGAATCACCGCGTCTCTTGGGTTGCCATTTGTATTTTTATTCTCTTTTCTTCCCTTTCCGCATCTTTTACAACTCGTTGCTAGCGAAACTCATGGCATTAAATTAATTTAATTACCCATTTTGTTAATCGTCTCCGAGCCAACGAAACTCCAATTTTTCTGCCTCGATGCTGAATCAACTCTTCTCTCTTTCTCTCTCTCGCTTTCCGACGCTTTTCCACCCGTATGCAAGTAGACACGGGTATACACAGGGTGATCCAAAAAGTAGCGACCACAAGGAAAATCTCGATGTCTTGTATGCTTGCGATCTTTTTTAGTTTTCGATGAAAAAAAAAGCGTTTTTAAATTTTTCTTTTTTTCGTATGTACTTCCCTCGCGATTTCTTTTACTCGTGTTATCATTATGTAGTGCACTGTTGAGCAATAAATAAATGACCAACTGAACATTAACGTGAATGCCTTAAATTTTGATCGAAGGTTGAAAAATTAATTCGAGAAGATCAGTCACTAAAGTTCAGATGATGAAAAAAAAATACTCATACTAATCTAAATGACTTCTAATTGCTTTTAAAAAACTTCCAAGTGGAAAGTACATAAGCAAAAGATCAAAAAAATAAAAACCTATACTACAGGAAATCTCGAGAAAAAAATGATTGAATGCTTTTACCTCGAAAATAAAAAAAAAAAAACGATCGTAGAACACACATGGGAGTAATTCGGATAGGTATTGATACGAGGCATTTAGGTTTTTCACTTTTCGGGCCACCCTGTATATAAAAAAAATATATATATAAATAACCAAAGCCCGCTATTTTAATGCGCCGTTTCCGCTTTCGACGTTTCCATTAGAGCTCCTCTTCTCGTTACCTTTTCAAGATTTTATTTAATTACTTTCCTACACATGAGGGACATTGCTCGAGTTAAATTGCGCAGAAGAGAAAAGAGTTTCTCGCGGCCCTGCCTTTTTGCCCAATTTGTAAAATATTTCTTGGCCGTGACGTGCACCGCGCTTTCTTTTGACTTGCCTGAATTGCTGCTGCTGGACTAAGCGAATAAAAAAAAAACAACAACAACAACAACAGAAAAGAAAAACTCGAACACGTGCAGCCCTATGGACAAGATATTTGCAACGTGCGCGCGCAGACTTGCGATTACATCGATTACGATTTTTCGCGAACGGCAATTCGTCGGCGTGCTCACCTGTCCCCCCGCAAAATTTATTTTCGACATGGAACTCGATCCTTACTCTGTCATTTCGAACCATTATTCGTGCCACGGATGCACGCTCGATCCCCAACTCTTACTGCTCTTGCAATACTTCCAATCGCATATTCGCCCTCGGTACTTGCTTATTACTCGCAACGTAAAGTTTGCCCCGAGCAATGTTTTAATTTTTTCCCGTTTCGCGTACTACGGAGGATCCTTCCTGTCTTT
>OZ010713.1:8481180-8687210 GCA_963932345.1 Ophion ventricosus
TTCATACCGTCGTTATACATTTCGTACGAACGATTCTTCCTTTCTCTCGTGAAATTGGATCTCGACGGATCTCGTGCACATTTGCAACGTCAATATTCCGTTCTTCGATTTGCCAATGGACAGACGCCAATTTATTCCCACCGATATCGCAATATTGTGGCATCGTTAACAATATATATTTATGTATATAAGAATATATATAATGTATAAGAAATATATATATATATATATATGAGAAAGAAACTTTTGGAGAAGGTTCTTTTATTGTGCATTTTGTGCATTCGTTTTGATTTTGGACTCAGGACAGTCCTTGAATTGACTTTTAGATATATATGCGTGTCCGAAAGTGATTTTGAAGAAATTGAAGTACGGTTGGTATGGTGTTGAAGTATGCATCGTTGGAATGCAACGAAATTTTTCTTTACTTTTTAATTTCTTCATTTTTATTACATTATAAATACTTTTTATCTAAGTTGAGGTTATGGAATCCTAATAGGGATCTTCAAACATATCCTGTAATTTTTGTAGCCTGAATAGGCAAAAAAATTGGGCGATACGAATTTTTTTTTCTGTCCCCAACCATGCAAACTTCAATATCATCGTTTGGTTTTGTTTGGAGCACAAGATCAAGGATGTACACACGGAAGAAAATTGTTCCACGAACTAATTCTACGATTACGGATCTGCGACCAAATTTTCGGATCGTGCAAAAAATGTGAAGTTCTTCCTACGGTTTTTGACGTTTCGGAGCCAAAAAAAAATGTTCGGGTGTGCGAAAAGTATTTTTTATCTTGACCAAAAATTCTATAATATTTATTAATCTGTTATAATATATGTATAATTTTATTAATTTTATAATAAATATATAAATGTTGTATATTTAATTAATCATTTGTCGTGAAAAATACAAAATGTTATATTTATAAATTTGCAGTTTTGTACGCCATCTCAACTTGCCATACAACTTGAATACACCACCAACCTTTATGAGCGTAGCAAAAATGTCTCTAAGCTCGGGCAATATGCAACTTAAGAAAATTCAACGAATCATCGATAATATTGAAGTTTGCGTCGTTGGAACGCAACGAAAGTTTGGTACACTAAATTTTTTTTCAGCAAGTTAAGACTGCAAAAATCGCTCAACCATTCTTTCGGATCCTCAAAAAAAAATCTATAGCCCAAGTTTGCAGGAGACTTTGGATCATGATAAAACTGAAGTGAAAAAAAATGAAAAATAATTTCCGATGCATTCCAACGATGCAACATTTCAACAAAATAATTATTATATTTACCTATAGACTATAAAGTCTATAGGTAAATCCCCTAGGATTTCCCTATAGACTGCATTCTCCTATTCGTGAACGGAAAAGCGTGCTCCTGACGAGAACAGTAATACACGAGGTATAGAAGTTGCAACATTCTCAGGACTACGCCGAGATATAGTTCGAAAGTTTTTTCAACGGAGGGTTAGTCTAGAGAGGGGGAGCCTTAGGTAGGATCCCATCCAAGATCACTGTGAGATATTCAGGCTGAAGTCATACTCGCCGTCGCATCCCGAGATTTCACTGCTCGGGGATCGGCATAGAATTTCCATAGCATTATTAGATTCCCGGTTCTACCTGTCCATGAGAAAGCAACCCTTTTTTACGCCTATGAGGCAAGCATTAGGCAAGCCCATATATCGCTATCTCCCTCATTTCGTCGATGTAATATATTGACGCAGTCCCCGATACGCCTCGTATTATATTATAATAGCATCAAAGATACTAATGGCTCTGCTTTTAGTTTCATTCACAAAATATATACACCATATATATGCACATGGAGAAAGGTTATTTCATCAAGAGTTTGACGAGTGCCAGCTTCACAGCCTATTGTCTCCATACTCAACATTATATTAACCTAATGTCTTCAAACACACCTTTAGATAAATGTAAGAACATAACGATGTTGAAGTTTGCGTCGTTAGAACGCAACAAAAGTTCTCTTTTACATTTTAATTTCCTTATTTTTATCATTATACAAGATCTGTTTTTTGTGGATTTACATAGTAGATCGCTAAATAAGTATCTTCAAAAATACGTGTTAGCTTTTCGTAACAAATGTGAAAATAAAGGAATTTTGAAATACTAATTTTCATTGCGTTCCAACGGTGCAAACTTCAACCTTATAGAACATATGAAGATTTACAATTTACATTGTCCCCAAAATCAACGATTGAGTAAAAAAAAAGATTGCAAGGACTATCCTCGAGCTCGATGGACTTGATGACCAACGTTACATAAATAATTACATAAAATAAATATTAATTTTCATTGCGTTCCAACGATGCAAACTTCAGCCTTATAGAATATATGAAGATTTACAATTTACATTGTCCCCAAAATCAACGATTGGGTAAAAAACGATTGCAAGGACTATCCTCGAGCTCGATGTACTTGATGACCAACGTTACATAAATACAACCGGGTTCAAAATATCCTTTCCCAATATTACACCTGGTACAAAATACTACAACGATTTTTCGACCGAAAGAACTTGATCTTTTTTTTTCTCTTACTTTTTTTTTTCAATCAGGTATACAGCACCGTAAGCAATGGCCATTAATATTCCTTACGCGCGGAGACTAAAAGAATCCTTGCCACCCCTTCCGCGTATGCATTCTACATGCAACGTGAAATAATAATTTCCAACGGTTTTTTTTTCCTCTCTTTACCGAGCGACGTGCGTGTCGAGCGTTGTATGGCGGTTTGTGTCACCTACCGCTCGTGGACCGGCTGCAAATTTTCATAAAAATCCCATAAATAAAGTGTATCGGTATGAGTATGCATATATATATATATATATATATATATACACACACATATATATATAAATGTAAGACCGGGACGTCCTTATTTATGCACAATATTTATACGCCACGCATGGCCTGATATCGGTTTGCGTCGATGACACTCGCAGTACGGGGTTCCTGTACTCCCCTCGATTCGTCGCCGAAGGGTCTCTCGATCGAATGCCTATAAGTTCTCCTGCCATAGGTGCCAAACTGTTTCATGGCCGGGCTGTGCGGAATCGGTAGTCGAAATCACGACTCAGAGAGAGTATGTATATGGGAAAGACAATATCTTATTTTTTTTCTTGAAGGATATTTGGGAGATGCGATCATAGGCAAAAGTGAGCAAAATCTGGAATTGTCAAGCATAGGTCCTGGGTGTGGAGTGTACATCAGTTGTAAGTGGCATCATGCACAAGCCAAACCGCAAATTCGCAGTTGAAGGTTTTTTTTTCTAACAGCCCTTACATCGGTGTTTATTAATGGTTAACTTTATTTGGGTAATAAAATTGCGGCAAATGATAAAGTTTATTTTTTTTGTGATATGATAAGGTAAATGATGATAAAGTTCATGTTTTTTTTATTTATTTTAAATTTGTTGATGATAAGTGATGATATAGGTGATAATGTTGATTTTTATCATCCGATGATATAGATGATAAGGTCTTTTTTTATTTATTAGAAAAAAAACAGAAAGAGAAAGCTGCAATCTTTAGGATGCCTCAATTACCTTGATGACGTTGAAGCATCGTTGGAATGCAACGGGAATTCTTTTTAATCGCTCAAGCGTTTTTTTAACCGATTTCGACTATGAAAAATACTCAAACGTTTTTACTTATTTTTATCAGTGATCTAAGACTTGTGTTTGCACAAAAATGTATAATATTAAGAATACATATATAAAAAATGAAAAAAATGTTGCATTCCGACTTCATCTGGTGAGGATGTATGGGGCAGCGGAATGAAAAAACTAGCACAATTTAATTACGTTTCAATCGATTAAACGACAATTATGCAGCAAATGATTGCGAAATTTTCATAAAAACGTTTATTTCAGACATAAATTACCCGCACGTAAATCTAAAACACTCAACCATTTTTTCGTAATATCCTCATTGTATCTGAGAGTAAAATGACGTCCCGACACAAGCAAAGCTACCGCGTGTCAAAATAATACTGGCTTAACCATCGTTGAACGGCAGCGAAAATTTATTTTTCCGTACTGTCAGAACATTTGTTCGCCTATTCGGGCTACGTAAATCACTCAAACGTTCTTCAGGATCCTAGTTAGAAATCTACAACGTAAACTGCCGAGATTATGTTTAGTCATAATGGAGAGGAAACGATAAATGAAGTGGTTTTTCAGTCATGTGGTTCAAATCGATTTTAAAGATATACTTTTTAAAATAATTTATACTTTTTAACATAAGATTTATACTTCATAAAGATCTACTCATTTTATATGTTTGTCTATTTTGTTCAGAAAATTTAACGTACAGAATGCAATGGGATCCATCAAGAATCGTATCCAATTCTGTTCGATGATGTAGCAATCCTTTAGGATTGGGATTGGATTCGTTCAATGGATTCCAATGAGGAATCCTGATTAGAACCCAATGTATGAGAGAGAGAGAGAGAGAGAGAGAGAGAGAGAGAGAGAGAGAGAGAGAGAGGATGCGTTTACGCTCCTCTCTCTCTCTCTCTCTCTCTTCTTCTTCTTCTTCTTCTTCTCCTCGCATCCCACACTCGTATTAATCCCGGAATAAAAGGTAAAGGGCTCGCTCCCAGGGACTCCGGAAGCAGTCCGTTTATTTTCCGGCGTTGCGCGAGAACGAAAAACAAAAAGTTCAAAGTCGAAAGATTTGAAGTTGGCGGATTCGCCGAGACGTGAAAAATTAGCTTAAGCTAGAGGAGAAAGAAAAAGTCGTGTCTCTCTCGTCTGTAAGGAAAGAAAATGGCGCGAGCAAATACTTAGCAGACGAAATGGGGCTGGTAGGAAAGGCGGGCGTAACGTAACCTCGTTACGTGGACGACGGAGTCGTTCGGTGGCCAAAACGCCGAGACGAATACGAGCGAATAAGCTTGGTAGCGCATCGGCGCAAGCGAGTGAGCCAATCTCGGAAAATTTGCAACGCGATCGAGTGAGCGAGCGATGGGATCTCGCGCGCGGCTGCGGCGCCGTCCGCGCGGAAAACTCACTTCCGGTCGTTCGACGCGCATTCAAATATACTTGAAACAAACGGACCCCGGCCATGAAGTTATCGAATATACCTGTATCTCGTTGCACGACACATCCGAGCTATGTGCGGAAACGCGTTATAGCTCGTAAAATTTACGTATGCAACTTTGCCCGTACGTATTGTGCCGCATTTCGCGAATTGCTCGATCGCTGTGCCGATCTGGAGACCCGGGGGGAAAACTGCCAGGGAACGTCGAAATTCGATTTAGGTTCATTCTATAAATAGTCGGCCCTGTTGACAAAACTTCATGACTGATGGCAGCCAGGATATTTGGCTTTAAAGGATACCGATTTTTTTTCAGAGTTGATACATCCAATGGAAATCCAACTGCAAAGTTTCCGGAATTTCCGCTGCATCGTTTTAGATAGAGAAAATATATTATGATCTAAGCAAATTAGCGGAATTTCTTACGGAAAATTTCGAACTTAGGCACAGTTGATATTATGTGTAGAAAGATGATGTTGAAGTTTGCATTGTTAGAATGCAACGAAAATTCTTAGATTTTTTCATTTCCTATCTAATTCCTTTTTTTTTCAAGTTCACGTTGTAGAACTCTAATGAGGATCTTCAAAAATCTTTCCGTGATTCTTGAAGCCTGAATGTGCCAAAAAAATTGGGTAATACGAAGAATTTTCGTTGCATCCGAATGATGCAAACTTTAATGACATCTAGAAAGTTTTGTCCGATGTTATCTTCAACGCGTCAATGTGTTCGTCATTTTACAGAAATGGAATTCACACATTGGCATCACACTAGAACGGGGTCATTGGTGATGATGGGAATTATATTGTCCGGTCAATACTAATGAATATATTGGTTTATTTTTATTAAAAACAAATGCTGTCGAGATCCGCGCCGTTGGAATGCAACGTTCTTTTTTCCATTTTTATTTCCTTATGACAATTATTATACAAAATGTTTTTTTGCAGATTCACATTGTAGATCTCCGAATTATCACGTTGAAAAATGGTTGAGGGATTTTTGCAGGGTAAATCTGCCAAAAGACTAAGCAATTGAGGAAAAAAATAACTCTCATTGCGTTCCAACGATGCAAATATCAATGTCATAAAAAACGGACAGACTTTCCGGTAGATCTAATATCTCGCATTGCCGTATTGACTGCACTCATTGACGATGAAATTCCAGCTCTATCTCCGCGAGAAACTGCAATAATTTGTCTAGATTTAAATATTTTGATTTTTTCACTTATAAAAAATAAAAAAATGGGTATCTTCTTCTGACGTTAAGCGGCGAAACGCTCATTCCTTTTTAAAACTATACTTTAGCATACAAATTGGCTGCACCTTCCCAAAATGACTTTGTTCCGACGATCTTGGCATCAACTGAAAAAGCAGCGTTGCCAAAAATATTTGATTTTCATAGCAAGAGCAGTGCCCAAACTGGAATACTTCTTTACTTGCGGCAGAAAATTAAAAAACCAAATATTGTTTGACGTCGAAATGTGTATACGATGTTTGAGAGCAGCCTGTATTTCCCATTATGAATTATTCACCGTGAAAGTACGGTAGAGAGAGGTACTTTGGAAAAGGCAGTCCAATGCGGATGCGCTGGCTCTCTCATTGTAGGCCCAGTAAGTACGCTTCGGTTACGCTTATCCGCGGCGATCAGCGTACATTTTCCTTTCTTTTTTTTATTTACTTTTTTTTTATTCCAAGATGCAATTTCATTGCTTCTTTCGAGCATTGAGAAAGTAGAAAAATGAGGCTCGGTCATTCCTTACATTCGAAAACATTGTCCCGTCATTTACAACTCGGGGTACACGCGGACTCCGGATGCTTGGCCAGTTACCGGTAGTTAGTAGAGTCTCTCTCTCTCTCTCTCTCTCTCTCTCTCTCTCTCTCTCTCTCTCTCTCTCTCTCGCTCTGTCTCTCCCACAGTCTTGCAATAAAATCGTAAAACAAAAGGTCTTTAACAGCGCGCGGTTCCCCACTGTTATTACTCGCTCACTTGGGCTCGCGGTGCGCCGAGGAGAGCGAGAGACCAGCGTGAACTGGAGAGAAGAGAAAGAAGCGAGAGACGCGGGAGAGAACAAAGAAGAAAAAAGAAAAAAAAAACGGGGAAAGAAAAAAAGCGGAAAAGAAAAGTAAGAGGAAGGCGCTCGCAGAAGGGTCTGAGGAGAAGAGCCCGAGCTCTGAAAAGGGGTTGAGGATAAATTAAGTGGAAGGGCTGGTCCCCCCTTCGGGCAACGAGAAGAAAAATATTCGACCCCGGGCTTTGTACGGACCGATGCACGGAGAAGGCAGGTACCATGGGCATTCCCCTCTTTCCAATGCACAAAATCGCCGAGAAGAGAAAGATTCGGGGTACAACAAGGATCCCGCGCGCGAGAGCAACAGAAAAACAAGAGAACCGAAGAAAGCAGAAAAGGGAATCCGGGACAAGACGAGGAGGGTGAATGGGGAACAACGGTGTGCGGAGCATACAGAGGGTTTCGACCGGGGAGGCCTTAAAGTCTGCAGGAGGGCTTCGATGCATCGCGAGAGAGAGAGAGAGAGAGAGAGAGAGAGAGAGAGAGAAGGAAGCGGTCGGACTGAATTTGGTGGTGCAGGCATAGCCCGGACAGCGAACCAGCAGCACCAGCAGCGACTGAAGATATCAATCAACGGGCGCATTGTGCTTGAGGATAATTTGACGCGCGGCTGAAAGAACTTCAAGATCTCAAATTCCAAAATCGTATAATGGGGGGCCTGTGCGACGTGATGCTCCCGAGCCCCTTAGCCCTCTTCCACCGTGTACCCTCTCGCGATCCAACGTCCATCCTGAGCCCTTTCGTACGAACCCAATCAGCCAGTCGTTCAGACCGTTCGTCAGAAAATACCACCAGGAAGTGTGCACAGCGTAAAGTGCGGTTGTGCTTGGATTGTTTTCTTGACTCTTGGTCGCCTCAAGACCGTTCCATCTTCACCCTGATCATTCCACATGTTTCTGGCGAGACAGTGGAAAATATCACTCTCACACTGTGACTCGTACGTGACTCTGACCTCTTCATCGTAACAATCCAGACGAACGTGCGCGTTACAATGGACATGGAAACATAGCCGGTAGATCGAGTGATTGGGAAAAAGTGTATTTTGTTATGTTTGCCTAATGAACTTACACGTGGCGGAGTCTCCCGTGTAGAAATTTGTTGAGGAGTCCGCAGATTCTACCACATCCCTATGAGGCTCTGATAAGGATACCACACGTAGAGAGTACACATTGGAATCCAAGTGAATTCCGCGCTATTTCCCGATTGACGTCGTATGACAATTTTTTGTTTGAAATTCTCAACTAGAATTTGTTGGAGCCGCCAAAAAAAATATTCTTTCGTTATCCCGTGCACAAATTAGTTGGGTAGTTCTGAGATGTCTATGGGAAGATGTTACGTACACCGCACATAAGGAGTCCTCATTGGGATACAATTGGATTCTTTACTATTTACCCCTTTACTTTACCCCGATAAACGCTGTTTAAGAATTCTTACCACGTTCGGATCGAAAATATGCGAAAAGTCACGAAAAAAAACTCGGCGTGTTAAAACATAATCTGCACGCCTCGTGAAAGTGTACGTGTGTGATGATATTGTGTCAAAGTGCAGTAAAATAAATAAACGATAAAAAGTGCATTTTTAGTGAAGCTTTTCAAATCGATTTTGGAGATGTATATTTTATTATATTTATCTCATATATGTATAATGAAATCTTTTTATTTATTTATTTATTTAGTTTATATATTTTTATTATATATATAATAAAATATATATATACCGAATAAAGAATATACTTTTTCAAGATCCACTCATTTATATATCTATATACTTTGTTTGGAAAATTCAACGTGCACAATACGATTGGATCCATGAAGAATTGTATCGGATTCTGTTCGATAATGTGGGAATCCTCTAGGTTTCGAATTGGATTTATCCACAGGATTCTAATGGGGAATCCCGACTAGAATCTAATGTCCGAGCGTGATGTTTTGGTATAGGGACAAGTATGGGAATCCAATTGGATCACTATGAAAATTCCTGCACGGGCTAGAGAGCGAGCGCGACTGGCCGTCGGCAAACTTCTGTGACTCTCGACAAAGCTTTATTGCACCGTTTGCCAACCCAGTAGGTATTGTCCCTTTACCATCGGGCCGCCACCTTTCACAGGTTGTCGGCATCGATGAGGGAACCCCAACTGAAGGCGGTCTCGGCACTTTGTACGTCTCCAATATTTTTGGGAAAATGCTCTCATCGGCTCCGCTTCAGGAATGATCAACGATCTTTCACGGTTCAACACCCCGGCAGCACTCACACATCCATTTGAACGCATCTTGGAGGACTCGACAGCATTTGGAGACCAATGTCTCGATGTGTTCGAAGCTATGAGACTCTTTTCGTCACGGCAAAAGATTAGCCGATAGAAAGAGTGACACACGTATCGTTAGTTGTGGAGATTTAAGGGCCGGTTTGAGTGTCGACGATAAACAAGTCCCGGATATCAAGAGATAACCGGAGCACACAAAAAAACAACTCGACGGGTGATTCCCAATCGCAACGAAAAAAAAAAAAAAAAAAAACGCTAGTCGTGACGCGGAACGACGCAAAGAAACGACCGCGAGCGGTTCGAGCCTTCCGAGCAGGCCCGGCGATGAATTATTAAGACCGATTAAAGTTCCACGCTAACGATTCGATCGCGTGCAATTTAAATTCCGCGTCATCCGTCACTGCCAAATTTGCACCATTCAACTCGGCCACCGTCGCCGCCTTCAGCGTGTCCGATGCGTGTCTATTTTGAGAATGAGCATTCCCAATGCACGATGTACATAGCTATACATTTTTGTGATACTTCTTCCTGGTGTCCAACCGCCCAATGTCTTCCAAGGTAGGTGGAACCTGAGTTCAATGGCAATTCGAACGGAAGACATCGCGAGCCCGAACTCTGCTCGGCACTCGCGATAAGTCGAAAACGCTGAGTCTAATTCGATGACGATTTTTCGTGGAGAAATTTTGATAAATTGACATAACAGATCAACCCAATGTCCATCAAGATGGACCCTGATTCAATGAAGACATTGAGTATGTGGATGTTTTTTTAGAGCGCGGCGAGAATGAGCTCACCAAAGGTGACCAGGACCGGAAGTTAAAAAAAAATCGCTAATACCCAGACTGTCTTCAAGAGGATGACAAAGCCTCGAGAGAAACTCCATCCCCTTGGTCCTTCTCAGTTTCATAAATACAGGATTATCCGGCCCGGCGGTTTCAATCGGTCTATCGTCTTCAATCGGCATGGGAGAATGGGAAATTCGATTCCGAAATCTATAGGGCTCGACGCTAAAAGGTTTCGAGCGCTGACGCAATGCTCGTACCTGTTCTACCTGCGGCACGCGTCCCACGAGGATACCTCGCACAGCTTCGAAGATTTTTCCCTTTTCGGGCACGAAAGTGCTGGTGGCGTTGAGAGAGGCTTAAGAGCGGCTGAGAGCACCCTTCACAGGGAATGAAAAAGGAAGAAAAAAAAACGACGACTGGGTACCTGCGGCTCGATGAGAAACAGCACCAAGGCTCACCGGGCAGTCTCATTGAGACCTGCCAGTTCGACTTTTAACAGGTGGATGTTATTGTGGGAATGGATTGTATCATTGTGTGTAGTGATGAGTCGTTGGAAGTATTGTTGTATCAGAGGGATGTCTTCATGGGCTGTTGACCACGTTACGTGACGCGACACACTGCAACGTTCGGTCGCCAGTGATCTTCGATTGGGAATAGATTGTAAATGGTTGATCGTTGTTCTTACCTGTTGTCCATTTTGGTCGACGACTCAGGCGGGATTCCAAGCGTTTCCCACTAACGAGCATTAGCCGTCGGCTCGAAGCCTTATCATAAGCTGGATGATCAACGCGAAGTCTCGCTTGATTTTTCCCTTTTATCACTTCGATCGCACTGAGCAATGTTTTTTTTTCCTTCCCTTTATCTTATTACTCGCGAATTGCGCTTTTATTCTCGGTTGACACTACCCGCACTCGGTACGGAGCGAATTCACGTGTCTTGATCAAGAGTCACTCGTTGTCCCCAACGAACTCCTCGAGATCAACTTTTTCCGAGCCGCGACTGCCCCAAGTCCCGACACCCGATCGTCCAAAATTACATAATCCACACACGTTTGGTTGCCCGACCGAAGAAAAAAAAAAGAGATAACGCGAATGGACCGATGCGTTGATGTCGACACTTTGGAATTTCTTTTTCTTTATCCAGCTGCGCGGGGCAGGATGCTTCCAATCTTGGTTAAGTTGATTCTTCGCGTGCAGGCGTGCAGGCCGATTGGCGGCAAACGCGGCAATCGAGGATGGAAGAGAATGGTCCTGGATGGCGATCACGCGACTCGTGAAGGTTGATGGTAGATGGTAAAGTATGATCGTGGAGGATCGTCACTGAGTGCAGAGGCAAGAAAGTGTGCACTGTCCGTTCTGCCGGTCTCGACTGAGGTGTCCATGACGAGGTACCGAGGTGCTCGAGTCGCGAGTGAACGGCGAGAGAGTCGCGTGATACGCGGCTCTCCGTCCGTAACGAGTAATAGCTCGCTTGGCTGATGCTCTAGGCTGGTGGTTCTCAGTTGCCCCGCCATGGACGGGCAACCCCCTCGTCCTCCTCCTTCCTCTTGTCGTTATTCCGTGTATCTATCGAGCACGCGGCAATCGGAGAGAGAGAAAGAGAAAAGAGAGAGAGAGAGAGAGAGAGAGAGAGAGAGAGAGAGAGAGAGAGAGGATCAGCAACGGTGCGGTGGGCGCCCGTTCTTTTCGACCCACTCCGACGATCTGCGTGTCCGACGATGCCTCGCGCTCTGCCCGTACAGTCACGCCGATAGTGTCCTCGGTTGCCGCTGCGTTCTCTCTCTTCGTCGTGGTTTGCCGTAGCCGATTCGCGACGACGACGGTAGAGGTGGTGTGGTGGTGGTGGTGGTGGTAGCGGCAACGATGTCGGTGGTGGTGGTCGTGATGGAGCATCCGGCAAAGTATCAAGCTCCCTCCCCACGCGCCACCTTCCCACCTCGCGCATCAACCGTCCCCTCCCCCACTAACGCGCCACAGACCGTGCCGACTCCGCCCCCACCACCGTTGCCATATCATCCCCTCCATCGCTGTCCTCGCGAGTCTACCGAGCTTCCGCGACTCGCCGTCACATTTGTCGCTACTCTACGCGCGTGCGAGCGTCACGACGCCAAGCGTCACTTCGCCGCGTCTGACGCCGTATCGTACGACGGGGGAGGGCGAGAAGTCTATTCCAGATAAGAGAGAGAGTCGAAACCCCGATCGCCGCCCCTCCCCTCTACTCCTCCCTCCAGGTCTTCTTTCCCCTACGACGCTTCTCGTGACCTCCACTACTTCGTTTCTCCCACCTCTCGCGTGTCCCTCTCTTCTCACTGGCACTTCTACCCTTCTCGACGTCGTCATCCGAGTTGGCGGGGGGGGGGGGGGGGGGCTTTCGACTGTGGCGGGGAAATCGCTTCGCTCGACGAGCCGCGGGAAGGGGCAACGATTGGGCTATCTGACACTGTGTACGCGTCATTTCTTTCCATCTCGCTCTATCACCAATAACGCGATCGCTGCATTTTTATGTTTTTTTTTTTCGTTTCTTTTTTTTGTTCACTCTTTTTTTTCGTAAAACATATTGTTACTCGATGATAGGCGTTGTGCGTTATAACGAGCATACTTTTTCAACTGCTTCGAAGTTTTTCCGATTCTCGCGACGTTCCGGAAATTCTTCTTGGTCAATGAACTACGCTTTTGTCGCGAGAAACTTTTGGGATTTTTTTTTTATTAACGCTGATCAAAGCTTCGTCACATAATGCCTGAGAGGTGGCGCGTTTGCGGAGAAGACGCGGTGAATGTGCTACGAAGCTTTGAGACTCCTGCAATAACATTACATTGCCCTTTTGTATCCTCGGAATGGGAAAACACACAAATGCAACCATAATTTCCGGTTTTTCTGTCGTAACGAAAGAAGCGATTTGCAGTTTGCCAGATCTATCGCCCTCTCTCTCTCTTTCTCTCTCTCTTTGGTTTGATTCAAGAATGGAAGTCGCTCACTTTAATGGAAATTCTATTGCTATTTTTATTAATTCTTTTTTTTTGTTTTAATTGCTTTATTTGATGAATACTACGTTTCTTTTCATTTTTAACTTCCAACTTATTTATTTTTATTATTCCTTTTACTTATTATTTTATTATTAGGATTATTATTTTATTTATTGTTAATTAGTTTCAAGATATATATATTATATTACGTCTCTTATATATTATATCTCTCTTACTTTATTTATATTTTCATTTTTATTTTTATTTTTTTATTTCTAAAATGTAAATTAATGTACGTCGTCTCTTCACCACCTTTTGTAAAATTTCCCCATAGCGTGCTAGGACATAAATAGATTGTCGTTTCATTTCTCTCTCTCTCTCTCTCTCACTCTCTATCGCTCTCAGTGCCTACTCGTCTTTTTATACTTTGTTTTTTATATTCTTCTGGTTGGATAAGCTTCCAAACCAAACGCAAGTTCTAACTTTGTTATGTAATTTATTTCTCTGTCTGTATATTTCTTGAACTATATGCAATGTACCTGGACTCTCCGGTGCCTAAATCAAATCAAATCAAATCAAAACCTCTCTGCCATATCATAGTTAATTGTCACATTTTCGAAGCTTTTTCCAAAATAAGATACGACGAAATAAACGCGACTACTTTCATCTGCCAAAGTCCTCGAAGTGATCTGTCACGGGAAGACGCATCGAGTTTCGTTAGATCTGCTTGACGAGGTTATCGAGAAGTTTGGAATTTACTGGGGGGATGTTTGTCGCAATCCGGACACTGTCCAAATGTCCCGATGTCTCTGACACGTTGACTAACAGATATATCGCATCATTCGCGCGCGCGCACACACACACACACACACACATGACCATACATGGCGTATCAAAGATAACGTGCAGAGAAATTATCTTATCGTGACTAGCCTGACTATCGGAGCCGCGAGCAACCCTCCCCTTTTTTATCACACGACATTTATTTGTAAACCTGATAACTCGTTTATCGTGCTTCATGGTCTGTGCGCGTTCTTAATTTTTTTTTTTAACAAGTTTCCACGTGTTGACTCGATAAATCGTAGCAGTTCACCAAATGCCATCTACTGCTATCTTCGAAGCTTGAGATTTTTCTCAGTCCTTTCCGATTCAAATAAACTCGAAGAACATTTTTTCGTAGCTTAAAGCTTTTTTCAGTCCTTTTCGACCCAAAAAAATCTAACGTAGTTTTCTTTCGAAGTTCAAGGTCATTCTCGGTTCTTTTCAACCCAAAAAAACCTAGGCAAGTTTTTTTTTAACCTTGAGGTCATTCTCAGCCCTCGTCAACTCAAACAAATCTACGCAATTCTTTCCTCATCTTAAGGTCTTTCCCAGTCCTCAATTAAAAAGAAATTTTAAGTTTCATTTCAAAGGTTTCTCCTAGTCCTTTTCAACCCAAACAAACAAAGTTACTTTCCAGCTTGAGACCTTTCTCGATCATTTTTAACCCAACCAAAGTTGTCTCGTAGCTCGATGTCTTTCTCAGTCCTTTCTGAACCCAATCAAACCATCTCACGTCATCGTACATTCACCCAATGCTATGAAACATCCGTCAGGAATCTTGGATAGATCAGGATCACGTGAACATTTCAATCCCCAGGTTGAATCTTCAAACTATCTATTTGCCAAAGTTCCTTCGAACATCGAAACTACTCCAAGCACTCAAGCGACTCTTTTTTCCGTTCTAACAAATATCCCAATTACATACGCGGTTAGCCGAAAAGCCTCGAAAGCCAACTGGAAGATAGCGGATAGATCGGACCTCTTATTTTTTTTGTTGTTGTACAATCGAATGGACCAGGATTACGCGATTGTGGGGATCACATGTCGCGCAGTGAAGACATTCGCACTCACGTGACACTGTATCATGCGTAGGTCAGGTTTTGGATTGCGGAGATTTAAACAGGACTGTCGTTTCGTCCGAGCAAACCAGAAGTGTTCTGTTTTTTTTTTTTCCCCAGATATTCCTTTAGAAACATGGTAATTCGGTGGACGACTGAGCTTGACGGTTAATTGACGATTGCGATATAGACAAAAGTAGATTGGCCGGGGAGGCAGAGAGATACGAAGTGGACAAAAAAGAACGCGGAATAGCGGTTGTTTGGGCTTCGGGTGGTTAGCGCGATAGAAGGGTTGTGGCACGCGCGTTCGACTGGCTTCCCTCGATGATCGCGGCACCGAGTTGGGCGAGAGAAACACGCGCGTTTCCCCTTCGCGCAACTTTCCCTATTCACGCGCCCGTTTCCCCGCAACTGTCCCCCACCCCGTTTGCCTTAAACGGACGAAAGAAGAGAAGGTGCTTGGCGTGCCCCCCCCCCCCCCCCCCCTCCCATGGAACACCGCTGAACGCCTCGTGTGTGCACCGGGGAACACACGATGAGGAAAGTCCGCGATTACCGCTCGGACCTCACCTCACCAACGCCTTGGAAGACGGACAACGGATGATGACGAGGCAGATGAAGAAGAAGAACAGGACAACAACGCTGACACCCCCACCACCATGACGCGCGTCGATCGTTTTTCCGTCTTTCCGCAAACTCCGCCTAGTGACGTTCACCGCGCACTACCTTCCAAGCGTCGGATAACGCGAGGCAAAAAAAAAAAAAAAAAAAGACAAGAAGAAGAAGAAAGAACGCGCGGAAAACGAATGATAGGTGTGTATGAGAAGCCGGGGAAAAAAAAATGTGGATTGGAAGGAGAAAGAGACGCGTGTGTTCGCCTCATGGTGGTGGAAGAGCGCCCTATTCAACCCCACCACGAAGAGTCGACTGCACGCTTCGATGATGACGAGACCCCGCCCCCGCAACTTTCTATCAAACAGTCTCTCGGCCCCTCTCTCTCTCTCCCCTCGCTATAAACTTTCCCACCCTTCTCCAACAGCCCACACCCACACCCCATCCAACCGTGAAGCCAGTCTGGACCTTTCGAACCACGTTTACTTTTTTCCCAATCGCTCTCCCGCTTCTCCCCACAGCTGCGGATTTTTTTTCACCGAGGGCGCCACCGTTCACCCTAGGGGTTGTTGCAACCCCTCAACCCCATCCGTCGCGAATCTCGACTCCGTCCTTACCATCGCGACCTGCCGCTTTCACAATCCCCCGACAGATGGCGAACCCAACTGCAACGACTCTACCTTCGACTGCTGACCTTATACTCGCTATACCGCAGATCATGAGGGAATCTACCTACGGTAATTCTCTCGTACCAACTGCTCGTCCCGAACGCCAACGCTTAGTTCAACGTTTTGACGCTGAGCGCTTGAATGCTGGCGACACCGCGTGGTGATCCTGAGATGTATTTTTATCCCGCGTACCATTTTTTAGCCCTGCGGAGCAACTGAGTTGACTTCAATGCAGATTCTGCGAGCGGAAGCTCACTTAGAGGCTCAGTGGCACCAATTATCTGAGCCTTCAATCTACTGAATGCTCTTGTGAAAGTTACGTTTTTTGGGGTTTTTCGTTGATGGCAGGTCACTTTCCCGTTTCTCTTGATCTTGGTCTCGCTGACTTTTGCCGTTTAGGATCAGGACCTATCAATGAGAACTATTCTCTTCATTCACTGAATTCGGATTTAGATGAAAGAGAATGCGAACGAAAGAACGAAATCGGGACTTTCTGAGAATATGATTTGAACTGACAGGATCCAATTAACGTTCCGTTTTCAACTCGGGTTTTGTTGCTGATCTTGTCAACTTTGTGAAAATTCTTTACGAATTTTTTTTTTATCGCAAGACGACCCGATCGTATCATATAGCGGAAAGTTTTCTGAATAATGGAGCTGGGCTGAAGTGATTAATTTAGATTTAAGTTTAAATATTCAGGTATTATTAATAAGCTTGACAATGTTTTCAGGCCAAAAATATTGCAAGGGTAAAAAACATTTCGAAATAATAAATTTCCATACTGCGGCCCGCTTTTTCGTATTGCCCAACACTCATTTTTTCCAAACATAAAATAAACATCAACGAATGATGAGCCTTGCAAAAATAATACTTACGATTGTTAATATCAGAGTGACAATTGATCACAAATGCAAATAGACAATTTTCAACGTGTCTTTGATTTTCGTCGCTTCCTATCCGATTATTTTATTATTATTTTATTACTGAGAATGCTATTTTATGTTTACTATGGTAATCAATAATTCCCGTATCCCGTGTTCTCTTTACCGATAATTATGTATTCATATTTTCATAGCCGCAATATACTTTTCGGTTCCCGAATTACGCAGAGTAAGGTGCTAAAAGGCCTCTTCCGACAAGAGCTCAAAGTGCCGATAAAACAATTTTGCGCCATGTTTTACGAGCTGTATTAGGAGCCGCATACTCATACGTATATATAAATTATTGTGGGCAATAAGTGGATTTTGCGGTACTGTCAAATAAATGGTGTCAAGTATTAAACTGCAATCAAATCAAGCGCGATCGAATCGAGTCGTAAATTTGAAAATTTTCAAGGCACATAATTGGAGGACTAAAATTATAATAAAAAAAATTATTTTACTAATAGCTTTTAAAATCAGGCCTTGACATGCTTGGATTCTAAGGGCTGGTTTTCACCCTTTAAAATCGATTTGCCGCTGATAAAAAATAATTCTATAAAGTGATGTTCCTCGAGAGTTTTCACTAACCGTCGAGCATTTGGCAACAGTCGACGTTAAAAAAAAACGACATCACAAATTGCCGTTAACGGACGAACAAGATCGCGATCAATCCTGTCGCAGAAACGAAAACAAAACGTTTCTCCACTTTTTAACGCGTAGGCGAGCGATGATACGGCAAAAAAAAAAGGGGGAAAAAAATCAAACGAATGACTTTAACTTTTTTCGCTCGTTTCCCACCGACGGATTATCCGGTTTGAACGATGCGATTTGGTTGAGCCGAGAGATCTACCTCCGGGGAGAGGTGAATCAACGGGCTATCAGTGGCTATTGGCCAGAAACGCGGCAATCGGATAGTGTCCGTAGGGGGAGAATGTGGATGGCTCGGGTGGGCAGATTGCACGAGCAAACTCCCGTAGTGCTCGATCTATCTTATACATAGATATGTAAAACGTTACGTTCACGATCCGACGGATTAGTTGGGCTCACTCTCGCGTCATGCCGCATAATTGATTTTACCTCGAGATGCTAAACGCTTCAATCTGGCTAATGGCGCGTTTGCGCAAAACTCCGACGCCACTACAGCAAAATAATAAAATGCATTTTGAAAAGAATAAAAAAATAGAATTGATTTAAAATGCATTTGGAGTATGAATATACATGTTTTTTTTTTTTCTTACGATGGCACGTTCAACGAGTTTTCATTTTTTTTTAAATGCTTCGTCTTGCAACGTTTCTACGTTTCTAAACACGAGGCCATTGTTAAAAAAACAATCGTGATATAAGAATTTTATCGAGCACGACAAAAGAGCGAGACATAAAAACTCTATCAATATCTTTTATAGGGATGCCTATAATTGTCGAATAAAATGTTTCGTTGGGCAATGTACACGGATCAATTTCCAAATTGTCCGAATTGTGGGTCAATGCAGCGTCGTTTAATTGGTGCTAGGCTGCATCAAGAGTTGGGGTTGAAACAATCTATATTACCTTGTCAAATAACTGTCAATTAACAGTCATTTCGTCAATAAACTTCCAATTCGTCAGTTAAGGTGGGCAACCACTTTAGATGCTTCAAAAAATCAATTTCTTTTAATTTCATAAATCGTTAGGAAAATATCTTAAGAATAGACCCTGAAAATTTCAAATTGATATTCGGATTCCTTCTAACGGTACGTATATAAATGATAAAGGTTCTCCGCTTGACTCCCAAGCGCGCTCAGGTATCCACGAGCGCTCAGTTAGGTCGTTTGTTTGGGTTTTCATAACCCAAACAACCCAAACTCGATCATTTGGCGATTCGCTCAAAAACATCTCCATTCTGGGTACAAAATAATTGAGGTAGCGGCATTTCTTGATGCTATTTTATTCAATGAAGGAAATTCAGCCCTACTCATGGTTATGAATGAACTACAAATCGTAGTTGGCAGGTAGAGCTACGGATATGCCGAGCAAATGGATCAGATGCGCGTGGCTCGGCAAAATAGAAAAAGTTTATTAGAGACAAAAGAAGCTCGAAAAGCTCGTAAAGAGGAAATGCAAGCTTCAAATGAGTTGCACGAGGAAGAGGAAGGACTGCTGTATGGTGCTGGAATCGCTGATTAATCGGTAAACACTTTATCATTTGATTAAACACATTTGACTTTGAGTTTTTCGTTTGTGAAACTTTAAACGTGTTTTTCTCGAAACGACATTTTTTCAATTTGCGGGAATCATAACTCAAAAACGAATTGTATTGTAATTGAATACGTTTACATAACATAATTTATTAAAACATGAAACTAAAGTTGGAAAGATTATATTGTTTAAAACATATTTATCATTGCAAAATGCCGGGAAAAAAATGCTAAAAATCGATCATTTTTTTCAAACACGTTCCAACAATTAATTCTCGATTTTTTTTCTTCAAAATTTAGGTTCATGTTCTTAAAAAACATCTCAAGAATATATAAAAATTTGTTGGACTATTTCAGATGCAAATTGCGAGTTGCACAATTCCCGCAAATCGACAACGACAATGAGGACACGCCAAGGGACACAGCGGATTACACCTTAATTAATGCATGAAATAACTTGAAAAAATACCAGAAATGTATAAAAATATGAATAAATTATTGTCAGAGTTGCTGAAATTTCCGTTTTTCTTTCACAATAAAAATATCCAAAAAATCATATAATTTTCGATCTCCTAAAGTGGTTGCCCGCCTTAAGTGTCAGTTGGTCAATTAACTATCAATTCATAAAGAAACTGGCAATTCGTCAATTAACTGGCACTTCGCCAATTAAACTTCAATTCTGCCATCAACTGTCAGTTCGTCAATAAACTGGCAATTCGTCAATTGACTGTCAATTCGTCGATTAACTGTCAATTCGTCAATTAACTGTCAATTGGACAATTAACTGTCAATTCCTAAATTAATTGGGAATTAAACAATTAATTTGCAATTCATCGTTACTTAACTGGCAATTTGTCAAATAACTGGCAATTCGCCAATTAACTGGCATTTCGCCAATTCTCTAATAATCTTCCTTCTTTCTTTAATCAGCTGTCTGAAATTAATTGATTGTTTAATTCTTTAATCAGCTGTCAGTTCTTCAATGAACTGGCAATTCGTCCACTAACTGGCATTTCGCGAATTAAACTTCAATTTCTCAATTAACTATCAGTTCGGCAATAAACTGACGATTCGTCAATTAACTGACAATTCGCCAATTAACTGACAATTCGCCAATTAACTGTCATTTCGTCAATTAACTGGCAATTTGCCAATTAACCGTCAATTCGTCACTTAACTGGCAATTCGTCAATAAAACCGTCATTTCGTTGAACCAAAATTGTCAAAAATATTGTCCGACTGTCCGACTGTTTTATTGTCTGAATAAAATTCGATCGCTGCGTGGTTGATTTTTTTGGATCGGTCTTGTAAGTTACCTGTATCGAATTTTCTGGAGAAAATTCTGAGTTACGTAGAATATAACGAGTACACGATTATATAAAGAAGCAATTTTTTTCTCTACTGGTCATCACAGTTTTCAAATAAACCTGCTACATTCCACCAAATGCTGCACTTCTTTTACGACTGGCCGTTCGCGCCCAGTCGTCACACTAAATTCGTGTTCTTTTATTATTTTTATTAATACCTTGTCCGCGTTATAGTGCGTTTCGAAATTCTACCATGCTTCCCCATAATCCTCCCCAGGTAGTCTCCGGGGCGTGGTGCTCACAAAAAGGATCTATGTATATATGTTGGAATGTTTTCGTGTTTACTTGTATATAACTTTTGTGGTGTCCCTCGAAAAATATTATACCCACATATTTGTACGCACACGCCCCTGATATACATACATTCCAGGAAGGGTGATTTGAAGACATTCGACTTCGAGGTCCCTCCTGTCCCAAAAATCAAGGATACGTTTAAAAAAAAATTGAGAATCGTCCTTAAACCAGCAAAATGTACTGAAAGCTAACATTACACCGATATAACGTGTTCAAAATGCCCTAGCCATATATGTAACGTACCTATACATATTCGTGTTGATATAAATTTAATTTTAGCCACGCCTCGATTCGGGTGAACAGAAAAAATTCTTTTCATCTCCTCCACTTTATATGTTCCATTTCGAGTAGCAGCTCGACGCTAAACAGTTTAGGAGGATCAAGTGATCGGTTTCATTCTGAGGCTGCACAAGTGTCGTCGAGAAAAAGTCAAATGGAAGTTCACACGATTCTTCTCGCTATGAATATCCCTCTGTTGGATAAATAATGAATGAGGCTTGACTATTATGCTCGTTTTACTGCATTTGGTGGAGTATCGATCATTGAAAAGTAACAGCTACGTATAATCAAACAAGTTATTCTAACAAGTGGCTTATTGAAGATCTATGGCAATTGAAAAGTATCTCTGGCATGTGGGCGTTTGTTTGGGTTACCTTATTCCTTGTCAGAATTGAAATTTGAGAGAGGAGCAAGTATTTTAAGAATCTTGTGAACGGAGGGTTTCACGTACCTTAATTTTGTCACTTTTGTATTTCAAAGGGCAAAGGAAAAACACTGTTGACACAAATAATTGGAGTGGTATTTCGTGTGAGTTAAGCCACGATGTAAATGTTCGCTTCGCACTGACAGCTGGCGCGAAACTGACCTGCACCGCGATGCACGCGTTCACGCCGCAGTCCGAGTCTCTTCGTGCGTGTTTTTTTTTTTTTGCTACAAGCTTGAACATCTCGAGGACCTCAAACGAATGCTGCGCATGTCCTCTGTATACGTGAAAAAAATGAGGGGGTAGATTCGAAGAATAGACTTTCTCATGGTGATGAACATTTTCCTACGAGCAGCCCATCATCGTTCGGGCCAAAGTGTTCCCAGGATAGTTTTATACCTGAAGGACCGATGGTCCTTGTAAATTAAGGCACTCCATTTCTTCGCTGTATATCTCTTTTCGGGTGAATCGAGTAAAAAAATCCACTCTCTCACGTGAGACGTATCGAATGTCCAACTTAACGAGCGATCGAACGATAATGTCCTGTGGTCGCATTCACCGATTATCATCTGAGAATTGAGCCAACTCGCGCGATGTCGGAATTATTTTAATGCCATCGATCATCCACGATTGATCGTTCGATGATAAATCGACGGATAAAAAATCTTCATTGTCTTCTACGCATTTTTGTAGGTTCACTGACAGTTGGGATGCGTCGCAATTGATAAAAATAAGCCGTGGCTCTCGAATTGTTACGTGTGCGAATGGAATTCGAACGTTGCTTTGTCTTCTTACTTTATTGGTGTGAAAATTCAATATTGAAGTCGGGGATTTTTTGGAAAAATGCAAGGGATTTTTGGCGGGATATGGCACTTAATTTGGTGTAATTTTATTTTTTCGATATGGAATTTTCTGGAAAAATAAAGATCTAGAGAATATTTTTTTCGTTCTTTTTCACGGGCAAATTTGATTTTATACTGTGAAAACTTCATTCTATTCTTTTCGAAAAATCCATATTGGATCACGGAGAGAATGAAATGTTAAAAATTACCGTGCAGTAACGGTAACCAGATGACAACCCTGAAACTTCGCTTATTATTACTGAGTAAAGGACAGATTTTCACGAAAGTAAAATAAAATTTCTTCTTCAGATAGAAAATTTTACCAGATTTTCTAGTAAATTTTGATGTGTAATAAAATACGCAAAACTTAAATGTAAAAAATATATAATATTAGCGAAATTTTACTGTGCATTTTATTATTTTATGCCTTTCAAAAATGTCTATAAAAAAGTATCTTCTTCATCACAGTTATTTTAAGATTTATTATAAAATTTAATGAGTGTTATAGGAAAATGTATTGTGCTCTCGGTAAAAATTATCGTGCGCGCTACCCTTCTTGTATAGTAAAATTTTAGCTACGTATTTGAAATTTTCTGTAACGTGAGTTAAAAAAAACCTGTCGCATACGAATTATTATGCTTTTTTCACTTGTCACCACATTGAAATATATCACGGTAATTTTTGACGTGAAATTCACGACAAAAATTACTTTTTAATTCTCTCCGTGATTGAAGAATTTCCTAAGGACCAAAGTTTCCTCTGCTCAACGTTCATGAAAAAACTAAACAATTATTAATTCCTTATTATTAGAAATAATAATAAATAATTAATAATTCACAAAAATAAATAATACAAATAAAAATAATTGGACTTCATTTCTATCAAGGGTGTATGTTTGTATGAATCTTTATTTTTATTTGTATGAATGCTAAGCAAGAGTCTGGTACTTAGAAAATTCTTCGATCCCGTATGAATTTCCCTCCCAATTATTTTCAATACACGCAAGTGACATTCGAACTTTTTCATTATTTTTCCATCGTTTTCAAAATCCACCCGGTAAATCGGTATGGAATTTTTCAAATAAAACAAAAAGGCAACTTATCTCACCAAATTCCTTTTTTCCTTCTCCAAAAATCAGACACGATAGAAAATGTTCTCTAGAAAATTTCCGCCAGAGAGAAACCAAATTGTTTTCATCGTTCAATGCTTTTTATGAGTAAACAAGCTACATGCTCCCCTTTTTTAAATTATTTTCTATGCTTCACGTCGTGGTGCACACTTTACAAATCCTGATTACTGTTAATCGATCAATTACAACTCAAATTGATGAAGCGTTCGAATTTAAAATGCAAGAAACGGATCTGACCAGGGTGTTGAACGTTACCCCGTTCGAGCGGAAGTCGACGAAACAGGATGACAGGAGGAATAACAATAACGAGGCGTGTCATCGTTTCGAGATCTCGAGCGGAGCGTCGGATCGTAAAACTGCTGGCTTAACAGCTGGAGCCATTCGTACCCAATGCGATTTTCAAACGATCGGTTACACGTAGCGATGACAACTCCTCTGATCTACAAGCGACGATCTCTAATGACCGGAAAAGCCATTCGAGATTTTACGGCTATTTTTTTGGTCTATTCCCAAACGAGCACGCTCGGATCTTTCGATATGCAACATCGGCTCATTGATCGTGCAGGATACGAATGAAATACCGTAATAAAATGAACGAATAAAATGTCATAACGAACTGTCGTAACATCGTGAGATGTGAACGGTGCTCCTCCGAGTAATATCTTTTTTTTGCCGCTCTCCGAAAAAGTAATCTTTAAGTCGGAGAAATACGACACCAAGACTACATAATGGTGTTTTTTTAAAGATTCATTCGCACAATCAAAGCCTACCATATGACTATTAATTTTAATTAAATTGATTGATGAAAAATTGATTGATTATTTATGCCCCAGCAATTTGAAAGTGAGAGGATCACTATTAATATATCAGCATATATATTAATGATATATAGTATAGATATAATTATATTCTAAATATAAAAATATATCGATGATATGATAACATAAATGTTATTCTATTATTATCATGTAAATATATTAATAATGTAATAATATAAATAATATATAAATTTATTCAATAATATACAACTTATTTTGACTTTTTCCTTTGAAAAGCTCGAAATTCGAATTAATTTTTTTTTTTGCTATCTGCAGTTTGCAAGACAGATATAGTCATATTCATAGAATGAATATAATCCTACTATTGATTTATAAATATATTCATGATATAATTATATAAATGTTATTGTATCATTAATATGTAAATATATTAATAATATATTAATGTGAATAATATATTAATTTATTTGATGATATACAATTAATTTCGACCCTTGTTTTCGAAAAGCCCAAAATTTTAATTAAAATTCTTTCGCTATCGCATCTGTATTTTGCAAAACAGATATAATTATATTTATCATATGAATATAGTTATACGCTTAATATACAAATATACCAATGATATGATTACATAAATGTTATTCTATTATTAGTATCCACATATATTAATAATATAATAATATAAATAATATATTAATTTATTTAATAATGTACAACTAATTTTGATATTGTTTTTTCTAAAAGTTCAAAATCTACTTTTAATCCTTTCGCGATGGCATCTGTATGCTGCAAGACAGTGGAGCCTCGAAAATAGTAATCGAAAATGATGAACAATATTTTTTCAAAATAATTCTCGATTATATCTATTTTATTATAATAAATAATTCTTTAAAAAAATATAAAAATGAACTTTTGTGTAAATGTATACACATGAAAGCCGTAATTGTCTCTAGAAATTGCATTTCTTGTACATTCCATTAATCTCTCGTGGACGGGCATCATTCGAACACGAAGATCCTCACAAGTGAATACAAACTCGCCGGGATACGGGGAGGATGCAGAAAACGTAAGTTTATTAAAGTCTTACGATAGCAGGGTCTTGTAGTGTCCGGTAAAAGTTATGAGTATGAAGGCTTCTTCGTCGTCTTCGATTCCCCGGATATCGGAACGACACGCATTCGTTGAAGAAATCGGAGAGGCTTGGACGCAAAACTTTCGTACCGTACAACTTTCGGAGAAATAAAATGAAAAAAAAAATATCATGAAATGAAAAATAAAACGTAGGAGAAGCTGAGGAAAAAAGAAAGATGTTATAGGAGATTCTAGATAGGAAACCGTTGGGCATAGGGTTACGGGACATGGGGAATAGTCCATAAGCGCGGCAGGTGTATCGAGCCGCAAAGGCCGATCAACAGACTCCGAAAAACCTTCTCGAGACCCTTAAAAATAAACTATCCAACGGGGTTTTCGAGACTGAAAATTTATCTATCGCCACGAAAGCATCTAGGACCGGAGATTTCTTTCTTTTTTTTTTCTCCCTTCGCCGCCAGTCAGTCAGCGTGCCAGCAGCGTGTAACAGGTGAACTTTAGCGTGGGACCCTTTTTCAGTTCGGGCTCCTTTTTTTTTAGTCGCTCACTCGTTGCACGGACATCCTTGCGGGTGAAGATAATAAAAATAACGAAAGCTAGCGTGGAACACGATTAGGAAAATTTCGTTCCTTCAATAGTACCTTCCTTTGACTTTTTAATGACCCTAGATAAGGAGAAAAAATCCCTTACATTGGGAAATAGCTCTTCTCCTGAGGGCAAAAAATTTGATATACTTTTTCGAAGAATCGTGACAAGGAATCGACAACTCAGACAGTTTTTTGAGGTGCGGAAATTTCCTATGGTAAAAAATTGAGCTCTTCATTCGGAAATATGCACGCTCGTAAGAACTCCAAAGGATTGTCGACGAAACAAAAAAGTTTAAACGCTTATCGGAAAACAGCGAAATTTTTTGAATATTTAACAGTATAGGTTCGTTTGGGTTACTCACCACTGTGCAGTTAATACTTTTTATTATTTATATTTAGGCCGCAAGAACAATTCTTCAATCAGCATTCGTAAAATGATCTGTGGCAATTTGTTTTTTTTTTTCTGATTTTTCGCTGCTCCTCTCTGGGGAGTTAAGGCCTCTAGGGACCTTCGCTGACTTCCAAAGAGGGATTGCCCTAACTTTTTTGCAGTGATCGAAAAATGGCTCGAGATGTATCAAACATTTAATCTTCCTATTAATTGAAAAACTCGTTGAGAAATTTATCTCTGACTCGTAAAAAAAATGAGAGATAGGAAAAAATTTATATCATAGAAAAATACTGATCTTTTATGCATCGCTTTTTAAATTATGTAGGAAAAAAAGGTATGAATAAAATATCTATACAATAATCGGAGCCTCACTTTTCCGTCAAAATGCCCATAATTTTTTTTTTGTAATTATACCTTCAAAACATTAATTTGACTTATATAAAATTAAACTTATATCAAATTTGACTTATATCAAATTAAAAACTGTAACAATTGAGATCTCTCGGATCGTTTAAAAAACGATATGTGACGTACAAAAAATAGTTTTCTCGTTCATCTTTTAACCGTCTCGTTTTAAATTATTTACTTAACGAAGATACAAAAAAATATCCCCGATCAATCCTGCAAGTGATAATTTGCAAGACCGTTCTGAGATATTTTTTTAAATTAAAAAACACTCTAAATAAATAAATAAAAAAATACTAACTGATAGCCGCGGACCTCAATACGGGAGGAATTGAACTTAATGCAAAATTATCGTGCTAGAGGTTGTTAAAGTAAAAAAAAAACGAAAGTAGTTCGTGCAGGTTCGGGAAGTTTTTGAAGCGATGCAGGAAATAGCCACGTGCCCGAGGAATACGAAGACGCACACGTGCTTGTTTTCGCGGACTCGAAAAGGCATCGAGACCCCGTGTGGGCCTGGAACATGAAGCCTGAAAAACGGAAACCCGAAGAGTGTCTGGCATGCACACACGCCTTCCACGGTCCAGACATAACAAACCCTCGTCAAAAATTCGTTTACACTATTCTTCTTTATTTACCTTCCCTCTCGCCGGCTAGGTCGTTTTTTTCGTCTGGATTTCGATGTGTGCCCCTCTATTATCGTTTGTTCGGAACACGTCCTCTCGTTTTTTTTTTATCTTGACACCGCCTTATCTTCGGAAAATATAAGTTCGTCGCGGGTACACATTTTTCCGTCCCACGTGCGTTTCCCGCACAATGTATACACGTACACACGCGGTGCACTCGTAGGTTGGGACCTTTTCCTGATGCATTCTTAGCCCGCGTCGATTACGTGATCCCAGATTATTTTTTGACGTATATTTTCCGACGAGGAAAAATATGGAAACTGACGCATCGGAGTCCGATCGAACCGGTCCCGGCCAACAGCAGGCAGGAAGAAAAAAAATGATTCACGGTGCATATGGAAATGCCCGTGATCAAGGATAACCTTGTCCTTGTAGCCGCGGGCAACCTCGCGGTTCATCATCGTTAATATTCATCGCGCGCGTCGCCATTTCCTATTAGCCTCGATTTTAAAGTCCGCACGTTCATCCGACCTCGCGAGAAAACGTCGGTCTAATAAGCGATCTCTCTCTCTCTCTCTCTCTCTCTCTGTCCCTCTCTCTCTCTCTGCCTCTGTCTCCCTATTTTATTTATTGATCGACTGAACAGCTACAGATCTTCCCACCCATCAAACGTAAAGAACAATATATTTTGAGGAAGTGTGTGTTGCACATAATGAGAGTCCTTCCAAAGCTGACAAATCGTTGACGACGAAGTTCCAGTCCGAAAGACCAAAACACCAGGAAATTTACAAGGGCAGGTTTATTCTCTTATCAATTGTCTGTAAAGCGGATTGCTTCAATCTTAGAAGCGCGATCTTTCATCTTTGATACCGAAGAACTCCCGAAGTGATATGGAAAAATAAAAATAATCTGTCAATGTACGCAAATACCAGACCGTATTTTATTCAGGATGATTTACACGCAACAAAATCGACCTCTTTTTTTTATCCGTGTGACAACTAGGATAATAATCCACACGTAGACTTTAATCTGCGAGTTTCAATTCTTTGAGGATCTAGATTTTCCATTGAAACGTTTCATACGTATGACACGTGAAAATTTCACAATTTTTTCCAGTTTTGTCCTGTAATTTTTACTCTGTGGTTGTACCTTTTTTGTTTACACTAAGAGAAATGTATGGTGTTATCAACTATATCTTAACCATATTTTATACCTCCCTGAGGGGACAATAATATTTTATATCCATGGTTACTGCCCAAGAATATGGTACTGCATATTGATATTTCAGCAGTTGCATAAATTATGCACGTATGTTAAGGTAATGCTGGATGGATATTAAAAAGTCGCCAAAATTCCTGAAAATTTGAGGAATGATAGTTCTTGATAGAATGATAATACATTAATTATTTTAGAATTTCTCACTATTTAATTTAGTAGTTATAAACATATGAATTTAACACGGTCGCGTATGGGAAAACAGCTTCTGCAAATCTCAACCGCAACCGCCAGGCTTACAAGCATACGTTGATTGTTCAATGCTATATAATATAGTAGATTTTCATAAAATAGATATCCCCTTATACTATCGAAAATTAACTCCCCCAACCTCCTAATACCGAACAGGACTAGAATAATATACATTGCAAAAAAAAAATGTTGTTTGCGATTCGCGACGATATTTATAGACATTTATACCATATTACATGATGTAGCCTGCTATATACATGGTAACGTGTGTCCTACAAGAACAGAAGGTGAACCCGAAGAAGAAATGTTCAACTGATATCCTATGTTTGTAATGCAACAAACATACTATATAACAGTTTGTAAAAAAAGCGTCTGGTTCTTAAAACTACTAAGCCGTGCTTGCTCCAGCCGCATATGATTTACGTCGTCGCTATAAGTAAAGCTTTTTCATAAGGTCTTTGAGTAAATAATCCTCGACAAACGTTAATGTTGACCATATTAATTGTAAAAACTTAAATAGAATAGTAGAAGTTTCACGTGAACAAAACCTTTCGTACGGTATACAACATTAGTGTTTATGCGCTAATTTTGTAATAGCATTGTCTTAATTATATGTATATTGTCAAGCGTTTTACAATAGTTGATAATTATTATAGCGATAATAGATAGTCAAACATGCCATCCAAATCGCCTGTTTAGATATACTTTTCGCTTATAGTTGTGTTAACCTTATTATGTTTGCCGTGTCAAAAAACAATAGGGTATTTTACTACACTGCAACCTCTCCGAACGGCACCTCCATGAACGAAATCAGTCCCCCACTAGGTGCCGAATATCGATCGGTGTAGCGCATGGTGGGAGAAGCGCCAGGCCCTAGCGTCAGGCTCGAAGCATGCTAGACAATAAGAGTGGGATCGGAGGGGTACTGCTATCCACTACCCCCGCTGCGCAGCGTCGACTTGAGTGGATGGTGCGCAACTTCTATGTTTGCAAGTGTGATGCGGAGCCGATCCCGCCACTGTGCCGATTAGAGAGGTTGCAGTGTATTTCCTATTTTACCATTTGTTGTATGTACCATGGACTTTTCTCTCCGTGTACTTTTGTATCTCGCTCTGTGGTAAACGGCAGGGAAACAGAGAAAGAGAGAGGGATAGAGAGAGAGAGAGAGAGAGAGAGAGAGAGAGAGAGAGAGAGAGAAAGAGAGGGCGAGAGAGAAAGAAAATCGGTCCCCATAAAACGGGCGAGAAGCCACTCTTCGGCGATAAGCTGATATACGACCCCGTAAATAACGACTCCACTCTGACCCCGTCGAAGGAGTATAGCGTTGAACTCGGTGAGCCACTGCAAGTTCTTCGGTAGCTTCTGATATGCCTATATCTGTAACCCTATACTTCTACAATATTGTGTGCATATCTATATATACATACAGTACCGGTCAAAAGTTTTCGATCACTTTCGACAATTGCAAAATTATATTAGAATAATAAAATTCATTTTTCTCTCATTTTACGACGATAGGATATAGCTGTAGAAAACAAATTATATTATTCTAATGCAAGTCTGTGATTATCCAAAGTAATCGAAAATTTGGCAATTATGGAAAGTGATCGCAAACGTTTTACCGATACTGTATATATTGGGAGGGACGTCCTCATATCAGCCTCTGAGCCCCATACTCAACATTTCGTAAATGGCAAAGTCTTCACCATCGCCTTTAGATAACAGTAAACGTATTTATATAAAGATTACTTTAAGGACCGTTCTGTGAGCAAAATCAACGATTCCTTTGATTTAAATTTTAAGGATTGTCGTGAAAACAGCCAGATGTGCTGACAGCCAACAATAAATGGATATAACGAGTTCAACCTCTCTGCACACCGATAAAGAAATTGATTGACAAAAATTGACAAAAAAATTGATTGACTAAATGGGTTTGGGTCATATAAAATATTTCTGATAACTTTTTCACCATTGAGAATTGTTAACAATACGGATAAAAATATGTATTGTATATGAGATAATGTGGTACATTTGCTGGTTGCAAATCAAAATATTAGTAATTCGAATAGAATGTTTATTACTTCGTTAATACGCGAAAAGAGATATTTTTTATTAAAATATATCTCTCACACATTCAAAGTACCGTATTGAATCAATTATTTTTATCCAATATATATTTACTGAATTGACGGCATCAAGGCATGCTTAAAACAAATACAAAAATATATTTGAAACAAATAGACTCGTAGTTAGCCTCGAAGCAACGAAAAAAAAAATATAACTTAAGATCCTCGTTGAATAAAATAAACTTTTTGAACAGTGTATGTAATAAAATATCGTCATATTATAGATATCAAACTAATCTCGCGAATATAAAAAACGTAAATATAAGTAACGACAGAACGTTCAGAAGTGAAAATGGACAAAAAAAATGTAATCACCCATTCGTTTTCACTTGCCTCAAATTGAAAAACGTTTTTCTTTTATCCCTTAAATTAGCCAATTACTCCACTTTTTCTCGTATGCACTCGCCGCGTTTTAAAATCGCCTCCATCAACGATGCATCTGGCGACGTGGAAGTATTATTAAATTTGATTAATCTCCATTCCGTAACAAATGTCCGATGAATAAGCGAGTGTATACATTCGCGATATTAACTTGATGATTCACGAGAATGAAAATCATCCAGCGTTTAAAGAAACACACACGCACACACCACGCGCATTTTTATACGCTATAAATGAAGGCGAAAAATCGCGTCACCGATATTGCACGGTGTAGAAAATCAAATAACAATCACGATAAAAATAATATAATTAATGTCCCGTAAGTATAAAATTTCCCGATGGTATAATACGATAGTTAGGACTTATAAGGTGATGCGCGGGATTGAGCCATTAACAGTCTCGATTGCTAAGCCAAACAACAAAGATCGGCCTTGGTTATTCCACGCTTGTAATACGATGACGTATGGAATGCGCAGCGATTGTTGTGCATCTCTGCGCCTTCCCGCACCGAGAAATGATCGGTTTCGCACGTGGATTGATTAATTCTCTACCTCTCTCTCTCTCTCTCTCTCTCTCTCTCTCACTCTCTCTCTCTCTTTCTCTCGATGTTGCTCTCTTGAACTTCGGCGCATGTTGGTGGAATCGATTATTCAATTTCCTTTATTATTTCAAACTTATTTCTTCTTTAATATTTATTATATATAAAATGGTTTTATATATAATATAATTCTATATATATAGGGTTTGATGGGATAAAAAACAAAGCAGCTTTCACAATTTTTTAAGCTTCTCGTTTTAGGAAATGTGGATGTTCTGGCCGGCTATACATAACGTGAAAATGTACTTGCTCGTAATGTATTTCAGTCAGAACATTGCAATTTCCAATCATAGAGTGAAAGCATGGAAATTAGAATGTTTGGAAAAAAATGATTTGATGATCATTCTGGTCTGTTTCTGCCGAACCGGTATAGACAGCCCCATATTCTTCTGATTCTCTGGTGCACAGACTTTTTTACAGAAGTATCTAGACGAAGATCTTAGAAGCCTTCCGCTTACTGGTTAATGCGCCAGCCGGTACAGGGCTAAACGGTCACCGCTCCACGCAACGGCCATGCACGACGCTGGTTAACTAGAAGCACCGCCCGAGCTGAACCCCGATCGTTCATCCACTATTGTCACATATGTAGAAAATATATTTCATACCCCCCATATTTCTATGCAACGGTGAATTTTTTTGTATGCGTGTGTGCATTTTTTTTACATATATCTATTCGCTCGCGCGTAGATGCTCCCGAAATTTGGTTTAGGGGCTTAATCTATTAAGGGTTATTTATCAAAGTTATCATAGCAACACATTTACTATTGTATATAAATTAAAAGGACCCATTTTTTGTGTAATTCTTATAAAAACTTATATACATTTTATATAATTTTTATATAAACACCAAAAAATAAAATTGAGTTAGACAACAATTAAGGTATTCCTTTAGAAACCCAAATATTTAAAAATAAACGGATTTTCGTTCACGATTAAGTAAAAATACATTTCAGTATACTCGTAAAATTACAAGCCAAGTTATCGAACGTTTGACAAAAAATTACGACTTTAAAAATCGTCCAATTGTTTTTCCATTGAGCATTTACTGAAGAGCTACCTCGTAAATACTGAAGGGTCTGGGTCTAAAGGTAAAAGCTTCAGCCGTTTTCACACTAACTTCGGTCCAACAGACAGGAAGACAAAACTTCCAAAAAACTATACTCACAATCAGTCTCGCATTCTCAACGTTCCAGTTTAATTTCAGCCTGTAATGCCGAATGTTCAAACAGATACTACAATTTCATAATGCTGTTATGATAAAGAGTCATTTTTATTTTATAAATAACATGAAAATTTTACCGAAAAATTAATACGATTGTTGAAAAAAAAATTGTGGAATGACGATTTTTTATCCCTTTTTGTTTCTAACATTAACAAATACAATATTATTCCAACAGAATTATTCTATAACAATTTACATTTTAACAAAAAATTTAGTCTGACGTTAAGCCGAGCGTTTTATGTATTTTTATCATTGACTGATAATTGGTCATCCGGAAAGTCAGATCTGCCCCCCTCCCCTCTCTCTCTCTCTCTCTCTCTCTCTCTCTCTTTTTCTCTTTATGCCAGTATCGCATCGCGCCACAGACCCAACTTTCTAAATCGCTCTCAATTTTTCTATTCCCTGATTATTGAAAGCTAGAAAAACTGTACCGAACATAAAATATTTATCTGTCCGATATACAAAGGTATGCAGGTACATTGCCCGAATGATCAATCAAAGGTTTACATAACGCTCGTGTATTCGAATATATCCGCGATAAAAGCGATAACGAAGGAATATCAATAATTGCCAACGTTCTCAAATATTTTCATCGCAACGACGTTTTTTTTTTTCTATTTTTTTTCTTCGTATCTCAATCCCAGAGTGATCTCTGTACACCTCGTGGCGTTCTCGTAATTTGTCGTTAATTAAACTTGTCTATTGAAACAGACGAAGCTCTTTCCGCGTGATTTTTTTTTTTTCAAAAGCGAAACAGCGATATCGTTAAATAGGCAGGACTGTGTGTGTCAAGTGCGTTAGCTATCGCTTAAATAATTACGCCTCATCTCGTATTCAACGCAAAGTATTTATGAAACGCACGCATGCAGAGCGGCTCTGTAGACGGTCGCCATATAATAACGATGAATATACAAGAGGGCTACTATCTGACCGATATGTCCGTGCACTTCTCGCGCCATCACACGTGCTGCGTTTTCGTAACACTCAAATTACTCTCATGCACACAAATACACACACACACACACACGTATGTATACGTACCAACCACCCTTGCTCCCGTCGCCTAGTACGCTCTTTAATGAGTGCAAAACATTCCGTAATTTATAATATAGCGAAAAAAAAAAGCTCACGAGTAGCCGGTACAAATGCCGCGTTCGCGGGCGGCCTTATTTCGTATGCAGCGCTTATTAGTGCATACTAAATCGCATCTCGTAACTCGTGCGTTCCCTATATTAATACACGCGATTGCGCAATCGACGTGTGCGCGCTCTCATTAGGACACACTTCTCCACCGGGAAATCCGTACCTCAATTACTCGCGGGAAAACGGTACGATTTATTTATACTTGTAACAAAAAATAATAATACCGCGGAGACGTGGAAAATTGTATTTTTTTTTTTTTTTTTTTCATGGTGCACACTTTGCTCTCCTAGTGGAGGGGTGGTGGAAACTGATAGGGTTTTTGTTTACGGAAACGCCGTGAACAGAAAAAAATCATTTTTGCAGCTACGACGTGATAATTTGTGGGATAAACGCACAAATTGTGATGAAGACTCTGAAGACTGCAATAGTTTGGGGGTGGGGGGGGGGGGGCGGTTGAATCATCGGGTGTGATGTTGATTTAATTGGTGATGTATGGAGCAAGGTAGGAAGGACATCTATGATAAAGCGAATGACCGGATAACGTGGAGTCCGAAGAATTGCAATTTGTAGGATGAAAATTGTGCTCCACGTGAATTTTAAAGCCATCCGGTGCAGCGACAGATCTACACCGGCAACAATTACTTTATCAATTGCAGATACTTAAACATACCTGTCCGAAAAAATCCATAGGGAACAGTTGTCAACTGCTGGGTTTGTTTGGGTTTGAATTTGCTTGTACTGATTGCGGACAATTGTGATAACAATGGCGGGGATGAAATTTGTTTGGTCTTGTTTGGGTTGGGAATATTTTTGGCACGAAAAATTTTGGTGAGGCATTTATAATCCGGGATCATACGTCACCATCCCCTTATTACGGGATAAGATCGTGATGATCCAAAAGCGCGTACGAAGGATCATTTTAAACAATTAAAGAAAAATTTAGAAATTAAAAAAAGTGTATAAAGTTGACAAAGGATATGGAAAAATTGCCACACAGGAGTAAGGTCCGAAAGCACGCACGAAGTATCATGGAAAACAATGAAAAAATTAATTAAGAATAAAATAGTGTATGAATTGACAAAGCATTTAGAATAATTGCTACAGAAATGTGAATATTTTAGGAACAAAACTAGTCTTCTGCCTTAAGGCCATGTGTCACTCGATTCGGCCGGTACAACAGAACACGATTACAGGTACCCAGTGTTCTCGAAAACGGCTCTACAGAATATCACGAAATTTGCACAGTCGATGACAAATTAATAGACGAACAACGGCTATCTCCGCGATTTTCCCGATTTTGAAAAAAATAAAACAGTTTCTCTTACCACGCGAGGCCCCTAGCTAAAGTAAAGAAAAAAAAAAATGGCACACGCGATCGACTAACGAAGAGATAGCGGTTGTTCCCGAAGTGAAAACGAACATTTTGACACCTCAACCGTTTCATTCCAGCAAGTAATTACGGAAATCATTGGGTAGCTACACATTATAGGTAATCGTCAAGAATTTTACCCAAAATTCGCGTGACGATTGTCTAGTTCAGTTCTCGCGAATTCCGGCGAGGGCTCAGAGCTATCGTTCTGTCGCGTCGATATCAAATACCGACGGCTGCTGCTTGAGCTCGATAAAGCAGGGATCACACAGACCTTCTGTAGTGTATCCTCGATGTAACCACGCATTCGTTGACGATGGAAATTTGGCGACTTGTTTGTGTGAACCCGGTTTCGCGGTCAAGATGTGACAGCCAATATCGCGCTGTCGGAGTATAATTTTTAAAAGTTATAAATAAATTTTTAATGATGGTGTGTAGTGTTGGGATAGTGTGTGGGTTACCAAAGTTCGGCGAAATGCATGTGTTTACGTGTATTCATGGGCCGGGACCACCGATTCTCCGGAGGAATTTAAGGTTAAGTTAGGTAAGGTTAAGGTCTAGCAATCTCCATTGCTAGAGAATTCGGCCCTCGTAGCACTTTCCGAGGATAAAAACCGACGGAGAAAAAAATGCCGAATATATTTGCTTAAACAAATAATATTAATTGTACTCTTTCACCACTCTCTTAACGAGTGAGTCTCCAGCGATCCCTGTCGCACGAGAATTTGGCCGAAGTCGAATTCATCGACAATCAACGGCATCGACAGCACAAGTACTGCTCGACGTTTTTCGTTTAAACAATTTCATGTTGCGAAATTCCACCGCTCATATGTAGAGCGAGTCTCTAGCAATCTCCATTGCTAGAGAATTCGGCCCTCGTAGCACTTTCCGAGGATAAAAACCGAGGGAGAAAAAAATGCCGAATATATTTGTTTAAACAAATAACATTAGTTGTACTGTTTCACCACTCTCTTAACGAGTGAGTCTCCAGCGATCCCTGTCGCGCGAGAATTTGGCCGAAGTCGAATTCATCGACAATCAATCACTTTGAGAGCATAAGTACTGGTCGAAATTATTTGTTTAAACAATTTGAAATAGCAAAATTTTACCGCTCTTAGGTAGAGCGAGTCTCTAGCAATCTCCATTGCTAGAGAATTCGATCCTCACAGCACCTCCCGAAGATAAAAAATGCCGAATATATTTGTTTAAACAAATAACATTAGTTGTAATCTTTCACCACTCTCTTAGCGAGTGAGTCTCTAGCGATCTCGTTCGCGCGAGAATTTGGCCGAAGTCGAATTCATCGACAATCAATGGCTTCGAGAGCATAAGTACTGCTCGAGATTATTTGTTTAAACAATTTGAAATGACAACATTTCACCGCTCTTATGTAGAGCGAGTCTCTAGCAGTCTTAGGGAATTCGATCCCTCGTAGAACCTCCCGATGGTAAAAATGTCGGGGAAAAGAATGCCAAATTGTTTATTGTTTAAACAATAAACAGTAATTGTACATTTTCACCACGTTCTTGAAGAGTGAGCGGATCTTACGATTAGCGATAACGCTTTCTAGAAAATTCGACCGAAATCGAATTTTCGATGTTGATGAGGAATACGGTGGAATTGTATTGTTTAAACAATTTATTGTATCCCCGTTTTTCCATAAAGCGGGCCTTTAGCAGCGCCGATAGCTGAACATTTTTATAATCTCTTGAATCTGGACGGAATTGCCAGATGTATTTTCATATATATTGTTTGACATAAACAATTAATTATTTATTAATTGTATCGCATTTTTGCGATAGCTATGATCGGGCAACCGTTATCGCCGGAATCGGAACGCTAGCAGATTCACGCCTCATGCGTAGAAGCGAAACACGGTCGCCTAAGACTAGGTGTGTATCCATCGATGTATACACACACATACATCATTCAAAGTATTTTCGTTACGACCGAACGCGTGCAAAAAGGTCACCTCTCTCTCTCTGCACGTGGCCGGCGTAGCGAACACACGCACGCACAGCAATCGTCGCCTATAGGGTCTCGAGTCTTCGGCGTACCGCCAGGCATGGAGCCCCTATAGAATACGTGCGCGGCGTTCTCTGGCGGGAGCAGGCGGTGACTCGTAGCCAAAGCTGCGAGGTTCTGCCGTACCGCCATGATGGGAGGCCGCGTCGAAATTTTCTGGCGTGTGACACATGGCCTTAAGATGCCGATAAATTTTTTTTACAATTATTTGACAACAGTTAGGAGCCAGAACTCTTTTCGAATACATCAAACAATACTAATACTATAGTATCCTAACCAGAAAGTACCTAGAACTAACGCCTATCCATCAGCAGATGGATACAATTCCGCAATATTCAGCAATAATACAATTATTTGACAACAGTTAGGAGCCAGAACTCTTTTCGAATACATCAAACAATACAAATACTATAGTATCCTACCCAGAAAGTACCTAGAACTAACGCCTATCCATCAGCAGATCACACTTGCATAGTTAAGATGCCGATAAAATTTTTTTACAATTATTTGACAACAGTTAGGAGCCAGAAATCTTTTCGAATACATCAAACAATACAAATACTATAGTATCCTACCCCGAAAGTACCTAAAACTAACGCCTATCCACCAGCAGATCACACTTGCATAGTTAAGATGCCGATAAAATTTTTTTATAATTATTTGACAACAGTTAGGAGCCAGAACTCTTTTCGAAGACATCAAACAATACAAATACTATAGTATCCTACCCAGAAAGTACCTAGAACTAACGCCTATCCATCAGCAGATCACACTTGCATAGTTAAGATGCCGATAAAATGTTTTTACAATTATTTGACAACAGTTAGGAGCCAGAACTCTTTTCGAATACATCAAACAATACTAACACTATAGTATCCTAACCAGAAAGTACCTAGAACTAACGCCTATCCATCAGCAGATCACACTTGCATAGTTAAGATGCCGATAAAATTTTTTTACAATTATTTGACAAGAGTTAGGAGCCAGAACTCTTTTCGAATACATCAAACAATACAAATACTATAGTATCCTACCCAGAAAGTACCTAGAACTAACGCCTATCCATCAGCAGATCACACTTGCATAGTTAAGATGCCGATAAAATTTTTTTACAATTATTTGACAACAGTTAGGAGCCAGAACTCTTTTCGAATACATCAAACAATACAAATACTATAGTATCCTACCCAGAAAGTACCTAGAACTAATGCCTATCCATCAGCAGATCACACTTGCATAGTTAAGATGCCGATATAATTTTTTTACAATTATTTGACAACAGTTAGGAGCCAGAACTCTTTTCGAATACATCAAACAATACAAATACTATAGTATCCTACCCACAAAGTACCTAGAACTAACGCCTATCCATCAGCAGATCACACTTGCATAGTCAAGATGCCGATATAATTTTTTTACAATTATTTGACAACAGTTAGGAGCCAGAACTCTTTTCGAATACATCAAACAATACAAATACTATAGTATCCTACCCCGAAAGTACCTAGAACTAACGCCTATCCATCAGCAGATCACACTTGCATAGTTAAGATGCCGATAAAATTTATTTACAATTATTTGACAACAGTTAGGAGCCAGAACTCTTTTCGAATACATCAAACAATACAAATACTATAGTATCCTACCCAGAAAGTACCTAGAACTAACGCCTATCCATCAGCAGATCACACTTGCATAGTTAAGATGCCGATAAAATTTTTTTACAATTATTTGACAACAGTTAGGAGCCAGAACTCTTTTCGAATACATCAAACAATACAAATACTATAGTATCCTACCCAGAAAGTACCTAGAACTAACGCCTATCCATCAGCAGATCACACTTGCATAGTTAAGATGCCGATATAATTTTTTTACAATTATTTGACAACAGTTAGGAGCCAGAACTCTTTTCGAATACATCAAACAATACAAATACTATAGTATCCTACCGCGAAAGTACATAGAACTAACGCCTATCCATCAGCAGATCACACTTGCATAGTTAAGATGCCGATAACATTTTTTTATAATTATTTGACAACAGTTAGGAGCCAGAACTCTTTTCGAATACATCAAACAATACAAATACTATAGTATCCTACCCACAAAGTACCTAGAACTAACGCCTATCCATCAGCAGATCACACTTGCCTAGTTAAGATGCCGATATAATTTTTTTACAATTATTTGACAACAGTTAGGAGCCAGAACTCTTTTCGAATACATCAAACAATACAAATACTATAGTATCCTACCCCGAAAGTACCTAGAACTAACGTCTATCCATCAGCAGATCACACTTGCATAGTTAATATGCCCATAAAATTTATTTACATTTATTTGACAACAGTTAGGAGCCAGAACTCTTTTCGAATACATCAAACAATACTAATACTATAGTATCCTACCCAGAAAGTACCTAGAACTAACGCCTATCCATCAGCAGATCACACTTGCATAGTTAAGATGCCGATAAAATTTATTTACAATTATTTGACAACAGTTAGGAGCCAGAACTCTTTTCGAATACATCAAACAATACTAATACTATAGTATCCTACCCAGAAAGTACCTAGAACTAACGCCTATCCATCAGCAGATCACACTTGCATAGTTAAGATGCCGATAAAATTTTTTTACAATTATTTGACAACAGTTAGGAGCCAGAACTCTTTTCGAATACATCAAACAATACAAATACTAGAGTATCCTACCGCGAAAGTACATAGAACTAACGCCTATCCATCAGCAGATCACACTTGCATAGTTAAGATGCCGATAAAATTTTTTTATAATTATTTGACAACAGTTAGGAGCCAGAATTCTTTTCGAATACATCAAACAATACAAATACTATAGTATCCTATCCAGAAAGTACCTAGAACTAACGCCTATCCATCAGCAGATCACACTTGCATAGTTAAGATGCCGATATAATTTTTTTACAATTATTTGACAACAGTTAGGAGCCAGAACTCTTTTCGAATACATCAAACAATACAAATACTATAGTATCCTACCCCGAAAGTACCTAGAACTATCGCCTATCCATCAGCAGATCACACTTGCATAGTTAAGATGCCGATAAAATTTATTTACAATAATTTGACAACAGTTAGGAGCCAGAACTCTTTTCGAATACATCAAACAATACAAATACTATAGTATCCTACCCAGAAAGTACCTAGAACTAACGCCTATCCATCAGCAGATCACACTTGCATAGTTAAGATGCCGATAAAAATTTTTTACAATTATTTGACAACAGTTAGGAGCCAGAACTCTTTTCGAATACATCAAACAATACAAATACTATAGTATCCTACCGCGAAAGTACATAGAACTAACGCCTATCCATCAGCAGATCACACTTGCATAGTTAAGATGCCGATAAAATTTTTTTATAATTATTTGACAACAGTTAGGAGCCAGAACTCTTTTCGAATACATCAAACAATACAAATACTATAGTATCCTACCCACAAAGTACCTAGAACTAACGCCTATCCATCAGCAGATCACACTTGCCTAGTTAAGATGCCGATATAATTTTTTTACAATTATTTGACAACAGTTAGGAGCCAGAACTCTTTTCGAATACATCAAACAATACAAATACTATAGTATCCTACCCCGAAAGTACCTAGAACTAATGCCTATCCATCAGCAGATCACACTTGCATAGTTAAGATGCCGATAAAATTTATTTACACTTATTTGACAACAGTTAGGAGTCAGAACTCTTTTCGAATACATCAAACAATACTAATACTATAGTATCCTACCCACGAAGTACCTAGAACTAACGCCTATCCATCAGCAGATCACACTTGCCTAGTTAAGATGCCGATATAATTTTTTTACAATTATTTGACAACAGTTAGGAGCCAGAACTCTTTTCGAATACATCAAACAATACAAATACTATAGTATCCTACCCCGAAAGTACCTAGAACTAACGCCTATCCATCAGCAGATCACACTTGCATAGTTAAGATGCCGATAAAATTTATTTACAATTATTTGACAACAGTTAGGAGCCAGAACTCTTTTCGAATACATCAAACAATACTAATACTATAGTATCCTACCCACAAAGTACCTAGAACTAACGCCTATCCATCAGCAGATCACACTTGCATATTTAAGATGCCGATAAAATTTATTTACAATTATTTGACAACAGTTAGGAGCCAGAACTCTTTTCGAATACATCAAACAATACAAATACTATAGTATCCTACCCAGAAAGTACCTAGAACTAACGCCTATCCATCAGCAGATCACACTTGCATAGTTAAGATGCCGATAAAATTTTTTTACAATTATTTGACAACAGTTAGGAGCCAGAACTCTTTTCGAATACATCAAACAATACAAATACTATAGTATCCTACCCAGAAAGTACCTATAACTAACGCCTATCCATCAGCAGATCACAGTTGCATAGTTAAGATTCCGATAAAATTTTTTTACAATTATTTGACAACAGTTAGGAGCCAGAACTCTTTTCGAATACATCAAACAATACAAATACTATAGTATCCTACCCAGAAAGTACCTAGAACTAACGCCTATCCATCAGCAGATCACACTTGCATAGTTAAGATGCCGATAAAATTTTTTTACAATTATTTGACAACAGTTAGGAGCCAGAACTCTTTTCGAATACATCAAACAATACAAATACTATAGTATCCTACCCAGAAAGTACCTAGAACTAACGCCTATCCATCAGCAGATCACACTTGCATAGTTAAGATGCCGATAAAATTTTTTTACAATTATTTGACAACAGTTAGGAGCCAGAACTCTTTTCGAATACATCAAACAATACAAATACTATAGTATCCTACCCAGAAAGTACCTAGAACTAACGCCTATCCATCAGCAGATCACACTTGCATAGTTAAGATGCCGATAAAATTTTTTTATAATTATTTGACAACAGTTAGGAGCCAGAACTCTTTTCGAATACATCAAACAATACAAATACTATAGTATCCTACCCACAAAGTACCTAGAACTAACGCCTATCCATCAGCAGATCACACTTGCCTAGTTAAGATGCCGATATAATTTTTTTACAATTATTTGACAACAGTTAGGAGCCAGAACTCTTTTCGAATACATCAAACAATACAAATACTATAGTATCCTACCCCGAAAGTACCTAGAACTAACGCCTATCCATCAGCAGATCACACTTGCATAGTTAAGATGCCGATAAAATTTATTTACATTTATTTGACAACAGTTAGGAGCCAGAACTCTTTTCGAATACATCAAACAATACTAATACTATAGTATCCTACCCAGAAAGTACCTAGAACTAACGCCTATCCATCAGCAGATCACACTTGCATAGTTAAGATGCCGATAAAATTTATTTACAATTATTTGACAACAGTTAGGAGCCAGAACTCTTTTCGAATACATCAAACAATACTAATACTATAGTATCCTACCCAGAAAGTACCTAGAACTAACGCCTATCCATCAGCAGATCACACTTGCATAGTTAAGATGCCGATAAAATTTTTTTACAATTATTTGACAACAGTTAGGAGCCAGAACTCTTTTCGAATACATCAAACAATACAAATACTAGAGTATCCTACCGCGAAAGTACATAGAACTAACGCCTATCCATCAGCAGATCACACTTGCATAGTTAAGATGCCGATAAAATTTTTTTATAATTATTTGACAACAGTTAGGAGCCAGAATTCTTTTCGAATACATCAAACAATACAAATACTATAGTATCCTATCCAGAAAGTACCTAGAACTAACGCCTATCCATCAGCAGATCACACTTGCATAGTTAAGATGCCGATATAATTTTTTTACAATTATTTGACAACAGTTAGGAGCCAGAACTCTTTTCGAATACATCAAACAATACAAATACTATAGTATCCTACCCACAAAGTACCTAGAACTAACGCCTATCCATCAGCAGATCACACTTGCCTAGTTAAGATGCCGATATAATTTTTTTACAATTATTTGACAACAGTTAGGAGCCAGAACTCTTTTCGAATACATCAAACAATACAAATACTATAGTATCCTACCCCGAAAGTACCTAGAACTAATGCCTATCCATCAGCAGATCACACTTGCATAGTTAAGATGCCGATAAAATTTATTTACAATTATTTGACAACAGTTAGGAGTCAGAACTCTTTTCGAATACATCAAACAATACTAATACTATAGTATCCTACCCACGAAGTACCTAGAACTAACGCCTATCCATCAGCAGATCACACTTGCCTAGTTAAGATGCCGATATAATTTTTTTACAATTATTTGACAACAGTTAGGAGCCAGAACTCTTTTCGAATACATCAAACAATACAAATACTATAGTATCCTACCCCGAAAGTACCTAGAACTAACGCCTATCCATCAGCAGATCACACTTGCATAGTTAAGATGCCGATAAAATTTATTTACAATTATTTGACAACAGTTAGGAGCCAGAACTCTTTTCGAATACATCAAACAATACTAATACTATAGTATCCTACCCACAAAGTACCTAGAACTAACGCCTATCCATCAGCAGATCACACTTGCATATTTAAGATGCCGATAAAATTTATTTACAATTATTTGACAACAGTTAGGAGCCAGAACTCTTTTCGAATACATCAAATAATACTAATACTATAGTATCCTACCCAGAAAGTACCTAGAACTAGCGCCTATCCATCAGCAGATCACACTTGCATAGTTAAGATGCCGATAAAATTTTTTTACAATTATTTGACAACAGTTAGGAGCCAGAACTCTTTTCGAATACATCAAACAATACAAATACTATAGTATCCTACCGCGAAAGTACATAGAACTAACGCCTATCCATCAGCAGATCACACTTGCATATTTAAGATGCCGATAAAATTTATTTACAATTATTTGTAAACAGTTAGGAGCCAGAACTCTTTTCGAATACATCAAACAATACTAATACTATAGTATCCTACCCCGAAAGTACCTAGAACTAACGCCTATCCATCAGCAGATCACACTTGCATAGTTAAGATGCCGATAAAATTTATTTACAATTATTTGACAACAGTTAGGAGCCAGAACTCTTTTCGAATACATCAAACAATACAAATACTATAGTATCCTACCCAGAAAGTACCTAGAACTAACGCCTATCCATCAGCAGATCACACTTGCATAGTTAAGATGCCGATAAAATTTTTTTACAATTATTTGACAACAGTTAGGAGCCAGAACTCTTTTCGAATACATCAAACAATACAAATACTATAGTATCCTACCCAGAAAGTACCTAGAACTAACGCCTATCCATCAGCAGATCACACTTGCATAGTTAAGATGCCGATAAAATTTTTTTACAATTATTTGACAACAGTTAGGAGCCAGAACTCTTTTCGAATACATCAAACAATACAAATACTATAGTATCCTACCCAGAAAGTACCTAGAACTAACGCCTATCCATCAGCAGATCACACTTGCATAGTTAAGATGCCGATAAAATTTTTTTACAATTATTTGACAACAGTTAGGAGCCAGAACTCTTTTCGAATACATCAAACAATACAAATACTATAGTATCCTACCCAGAAAGTACCTAGAACTAACGCCTATCCATCAGCAGATCACACTTGCATAGTTAAGATGCCGATAAAATTTTTTTACAATTATTTGACAACAGTTAGGAGCCAGAACTCTTTTCGAATACATCAAACAATACAAATACTATAGTATCCTACCCAGAAAGTACCTAGAACTAACGCCTATCCATCAGCAGATCACACTTGCATAGTTAAGATGCGGATATAATTTTTTTACAATTATTTGACAACAGTTAGGAGCCAGAACTCTTTTCGAATACATCAAACAATACAAATACTATAGTATCCTACCCACAAAGTACCTAGAACTAACGCCTATCCATCAGCAGATCACACTTGCATAGTCAAGATGCCGATATAATTTTTTTACAATTATTTGACAACAGTTAGGAGCCAGAACTCTTTTCGAATACATCAAACAATACAAATACTATAGTATCCTACCCCGAAAGTATCTAGAACTAACGCCTATCCATCAGCAGATCACACTTGCATAGTTAAGATGCCGATAAAATTTATTTACAATTATTTGACAACAGTTAGGAGCCAGAACTCTTTTCGAATACATCAAACAATACAAATACTATAGTATCCTACCCAGAAAGTACCTAGAACTAACGCCTATCCATCAGCAGATCACACTTGCATAGTTAAGATGCCGATAAAATTTTTTTACAATTATTTGACAACAGTTAGGAGCCAGAACTCTTTTCGAATACATCAAACAATACAAATACTATAGTATCCTACCCAGAAAGTACCTAGAACTAACGCCTATCCATCAGCAGATCACACTTGCATAGTTAAGATGCCGATATAATTTTTTTACAATTATTTGACAACAGTTAGGAGCCAGAACTCTTTTCGAATACATCAAACAATACAAATACTATAGTATCCTACCCACAAAGTACCTAGAACTAACGCCTATCCATCAGCAGATCACACTTGCATAGTTAAGATGCCGATATAATTTTTTTACAATTATTTGACAACAGTTAGGAGCCAGAACTCTTTTCGAATACATCAAACAATACTAATACTATAGTATCCTACCCACAAAGTACCTAGAACTAACGCCTATCCATCAGCAGACCACACTTGCATATTTAAGATGCCGATAAAATTTATTTACAATTATTTGACAACAGTTAGGAGCCAGAACTCTTTTCGAATACATCAAACAATACTAATACTATAGTATCCTACCGCGAAAGTACATAGAACTAACGCCTATCCATCAGCAGATCACACTTGCATAGTTAAGATGCCGATAAAATTTTTTTATAATTATTTGACAACAGTTAGGAGCCAGAACTCTTTTCGAATACATCAAACAATACAAATACTATAGTATCCTACCCACAAAGTACCTAGAACTAACGCCTATCCATCAGCAGATCACACTTGCCTAGTTAAGATGCCGATATAATTTTTTTACAATTATTTGACAACAGTTAGGAGCCAGAACTCTTTTCGAATACATCAAACAATACAAATACTATAGTATCCTACCCCGAAAGTACCTAGAACTAACGCCTATCCATCAGCAGATCACACTTGCATAGTTAAGATGCCGATAAAATTTATTTACATTTATTTGACAACAGTTAGGAGCCAGAACTCGTTTCGAATACATCAAACAATACTAATACTATAGTATCCTACCCAGAAAGTACCTAGAACTAACGCCTATCCATCAGCAGATCACACTTGCATAGTTAAGATGCCGATAAAATTTATTTACAATTATTTGACAACAGTTAGGAGCCAGAACTCTTTTCGAATACATCAAACAATACTAATACTATAGTATCCTACCCAGAAAGTACCTAGAACTAACGCCTATCCATCAGCAGATCACACTTGCATAGTTAAGATGCCGATAAAATTTTTTTACAATTATTTGACAACAGTTAGGAGCCAGAACTCTTTTCGAATACATCAAACAATACAAATACTAGAGTATCCTACCGCGAAAGTACATAGAACTAACGCCTATCCATCAGCAGATCACACTTGCATAGTTAAGATGCCGATAAAATTTTTTTATAATTATTTGACAACAGTTAGGAGCCAGAATTCTTTTCGAATACATCAAACAATACAAATACTATAGTATCCTATCCAGAAAGTACCTAGAACTAACGCCTATCCATCAGCAGATCACACTTGCATAGTTAAGATGCCGATATAATTTTTTTACAATTATTTGACAACAGTTAGGAGCCAGAACTCTTTTCGAATACATCAAACAATACAAATACTATAGTATCCTACCCCGAAAGTACCTAGAACTATCGCCTATCCATCAGCAGATCACACTTGCATAGTTAAGATGCCGATAAAATTTATTTACAATTATTTGACAACAGTTAGGAGCCAGAACTCTTTTCGAATACATCAAACAATACAAATACTATAGTATCCTACCCAGAAAGTACCTAGAACTAACGCCTATCCATCAGCAGATCACACTTGCATAGTTAAGATGCCGATAAAAATTTTTTACAATTATTTGACAACAGTTAGGAGCCAGAACTCTTTTCGAATACATCAAACAATACAAATACTATAGTATCCTACCGCGAAAGTACATAGAACTAACGCCTATCCATCAGCAGATCACACTTGCATAGTTAAGATGCCGATAAAATTTTTTTATAATTATTTGACAACAGTTAGGAGCCAGAACTCTTTTCGAATACATCAAACAATACAAATACTATAGTATCCTACCCACAAAGTACCTAGAACTAACGCCTATCCATCAGCAGATCACACTTGCCTAGTTAAGATGCCGATATAATTTTTTTACAATTATTTGACAACAGTTAGGAGCCAGAACTCTTTTCGAATACATCAAACAATACAAATACTATAGTATCCTACCCCGAAAGTACCTAGAACTAATGCCTATCCATCAGCAGATCACACTTGCATAGTTAAGATGCCGATAAAATTTATTTACAATTATTTGACAACAGTTAGGAGTCAGAACTCTTTTCGAATACATCAAACAATACTAATACTATAGTATCCTACCCACGAAGTACCTAGAACTAACGCCTATCCATCAGCAGATCACACTTGCCTAGTTAAGATGCCGATATAATTTTTTTACAATTATTTGACAACAGTTAGGAGCCAGAACTCTTTTCGAATACATCAAACAATACAAATACTATAGTATCCTACCCCGAAAGTACCTAGAACTAACGCCTATCCATCAGCAGATCACACTTGCATAGTTAAGATGCCGATAAAATTTATTTACAATTATTTGACAACAGTTAGGAGCCAGAACTCTTTTCGAATACATCAAACAATACTAATACTATAGTATCCTACCCACAAAGTACCTAGAACTAACGCCTATCCATCAGCAGATCACACTTGCATATTTAAGATGCCGATAAAATTTATTTACAATTATTTGACAACAGTTAGGAGCCAGAACTCTTTTCGAATACATCAAACAATACTAATACTATAGTATCCTACCCAGAAAGTACCTAGAACTAGCGCCTATCCATCAGCAGATCACACTTGCATAGTTAAGATGCCGATAAAATTTTTTTACAATTATTTGACAACAGTTAGGAGCCAGAACTCTTTTCGAATACATCAAACAATACAAATACTATAGTATCCTACCGCGAAAGTACATAGAACTAACGCCTATCCATCAGCAGATCACACTTGCATAGTTAAGATGCCGATAAAATTTTTTTACAATTATTTGCAAACAGTTAGGAGCCAGAACTCTTTTCGAATACATCAAACAATACAAATACTATAGTATCCTACCGCGAAAGTACATAGAACTAACGCCTATCCATCAGCAGATCACACTTGCATAGTTAAGATGCCGATAAAATTTTTTTATAATTATTTGACAACAGTTAGGAGCCAGAACTCTTTTCGAATACATCAAACAATACAAATACTATAGTATCCTACCCACAAAGTACCTAGAACTAACGCCTATCCATCAGCAGATCACACTTGCCTAGTTAAGATGCCGATATAATTTTTTTACAATTATTTGACAACAGTTAGGAGCCAGAACTCTTTTCGAATACATCAAACAATACAAATACTATAGTATCCTACCCCGAAAGTACCTAGAACTAACGCCTATCCATCAGCAGATCACACTTGCATAGTTAAGATGCCGATAAAATTTATTTACAATTATTTGACAACAGTTAGGAGCCAGAACTCTTTTCGAATACATCAAACAATACTAATACTATAGTATCCTACCCACAAAGTACCTAGAACTAACGCCTATCCATCAGCAGATCACACTTGCATAGTTAAGATGCCGATATAATTTTTTTACAATTATTTGACAACAGTTAGGAGCCAGAACTCTTTTCGAATACATCAAACAATACAAATACTATAGTATCCTACCCCGAAAGTACCTAGAACTAACGCCTATCCATCAGCAGATCACACTTGCATAGTTAAGATGCCGATAAAATTTTTTTACAATTATTTGACAACAGTTAGGAGCGAGAACTCTTTTCGAATACATCAAACAATACTAATACTATAGTATCCTAACCAGAAAGTACCTAGAACTAACGCCTATCCATCAGCAGATCACACTTGCATAGTTAAGATGCCGATAAAATTTTTTTACAATTATTTGACAACAGTTAGGAGCCAGAACTCTTTTCGAATACATCAAACAATACAAATACTATAGTATCCTACCCAGAAAGTACCTAGAACTAACGCCTATCCATCAGCAGATCACACTTGCATAGTTAAGATGCCGATAAAATTTTTTTACAATTATTTGACAACAGTTAGGAGCCAGAACTCTTTTCGAATACATCAAACAATACAAATACTATAGTATCCTACCCCGAAAGTACCTAGAACTAACGCCTATCCATCAGGAGATCACACTTGCATAGTTAAGATGCCGATAAAATTTATTTACAATTATTTGACAACAGTTAGGAGCAAGAACTCTTTTCGAATACATCAAACAATACTAATACTATAGTATCCTACCCACAAAGTACCTAGAACTAACGCCTATCCATCAGCAGATCACACTTGCATAGTTAAGATGCCGATATAATTTTTTTACAATTATTTGACAACAGTTAGGAGCCAGAACTCTTTTCGAATACATCAAACAATACAAATACTATAGTATCCTACCCCGAAAGTACCTAGAACTAACGCCTATCCATCAGCAGATCACACTTGCATAGTTAAGATGCCGATAAAATTTTTTTACAATTATTTGACAACAGTTAGGAGCGAGAACTCTTTTCGAATACATCAAACAATACTAATACTATAGTATCCTAACCAGAAAGTACCTAGCACTAACGCCTATCCATCAGCAGATCACACTTGCATAGTTAAGATGCCGATAAAATTTTTTTACAATTATTTGACAACAGTTAGGAGCCAGAACTCTTTTCGAATACATCAAACAATACAAATACTATAGTATCCTACCCAGAAAGTACCTAGAACTAACGCCTATCCATCAGCAGATCACACTTGCATAGTTAAGATGCCGATAACATTTTTTTACAATTATTTGACAACAGTTAGGAGCCAGAACTCTTTTCGAATACATCAAACAATACAAATACTATAGTATCCTACCCAGAAAGTACCTAGAACTAACGCCTATCCATCAGCAGATCACACTTGCATAGTTAAGATGCCGATATAATTTTTTTACAATTATTTGACAACAGTTAGGAGCCAGAACTCTTTTCGAATACATCAAACAATACAAATACTATAGTATCCTACCCCGAAAGTATCTAGAACTAACGCCTATCCATCAGCAGATCACACTTGCATAGTTAAGATGCCGATAAAATTGATTTACAATTATTTGACAACAGTTAGGAGCCAGAACTCTTTTCGAATATATCAAACAATACAAATACTATAGTATCCTACCCAGAAAGTACCTAGAACTAACGCCTATCCATCAGCAGATCACACTTGCATAGTTAAGATGCCGATAAAATTTTTTTACAATTATTTGACAACAGTTAGGAGCCAGAACTCTTTTCGAATACATCAAACAATACTAATACTATAGTATCCTAACGAGAAAGTACCTAGAACTAACGCCTATCCATCAGCAGATCACACTTGCATAGTTAAGATGCCGATAAAATTTTTTTACAATTATTTGACAACAGTTAGGAGCCAGAACTCTTTTCGAATACATCAAACAATACAAATACTATAGTATCCTACCCAGAAAGTACCTAGAACTAACACCTATCCATCAGCAGATCACACTTGCATAGTTAAGATGCCGATAAAATTTTTTTACAATTATTTGACAACAGTTAGGAGCCAGAACTCTTTTCGAATACATCAAACAATACAAATACTATAGTATCCTACCCAGAAAGTACCTAGAACTAACGCCTATCCATCAGCAGATCACACTTGCATAGTTAAGATGCCGATATAATTTTTTTACAATTATTTGACAACAATTAGGAGCCAGAACTCTTTTCGAATACATCAAACAATACAAATACTATAGTATCCTACCCAGAAAGTACCTAGAACTAACGCCTATCCATCAGCAGATCACACTTGCATAGTTAAGATGCCGATATAATTTTTTTACAAATATTTGACAACAGTTAGGAGCCAGAACTCTTTTCGAATACATCAAACAATACAAATACTATAGTATCCTACCCACAAAGTACCTAGAACTAACGCCTATCCATCAGCAGATCACACTTGCATAGTTAAGATGCCGATATAATTTTTTTACAATTATTTGACAACAGTTAGGAGCCAGAACTCTTTTCGAATACATCAAACAATACTAATACTATAGTATCCTACCCACAAAGTACCTAGAACTAACGCCTATCCATCAGCAGACCACACTTGCATATTTAAGATGCCGATAAAATTTATTTACAATTATTTGACAACAGTTAGGAGCCAGAACTCTTTTCGAATACATCAAACAATACTAATACTATAGTATCCTACCCAGAAAGTACCTAGAACTAACGCCTATCCATCAGCAGATCACACTTGCATAGTTAAGATGCCGATAAAATTTTTTTACAACTATTTGACAACAGTTAGGAGCCAGAACTCTTTTCGAATACATCAAACAATACAAATACTATAGTATCCTACCGCGAAAGTACATAGAACTAACGCCTATCCATCAGCAGATCACACTTGCATCGTTAAGATGCCGATAAATTTTTTTTACAATTATTTGACAACAGTTAGGAGCTAGAACTCTTGTCGAATACATCAAACAATACAAATACTATAGTATCCTACCGCGAAAGTACATAGAACTAACGCCTATCCATCAGCAGATCACACTTGCATATTTAAGATGCCGATAAAATTTTTTTATAATTATTTGACAACAGTTAGGAGCCAGAACTCTTTTCGAATACATCAAACAATACAAATACTATAGTATCCTACCCACAAAGTACCTAGAACTAACGCCTATCCATCAGCAGATCACACTTGCCTAGTTAAGATGCCGATATAATTTTTTTACAATTATTTGACAACAGTTAGGAGCCAGAACTCTTTTCGAATACATCAAACAATACAAATACTATAGTATCCTACCCCGAAAGTACCTAGAACTATCGCCTATCCATCAGCAGATCACACTTGCATAGTTAAGATGCCGATAAAATTTATTTACAATTATTTGACAACAGTTAGGAGCCAGAACTCTTTTCGAATACATCAAACAATACTAATACTATAGTATCCTACCCAGAAAGTACCTAGAACTCACGCCTATCCATCAGCAGATCACACTTGCATAGTTAAGATGCCGATAAAATTTATTTACCATTATTTGACAACAGTTAGGAGCCAGAACTCTTTTCGAATACATCAAACAATACTAATACTATAGTATCCTACCCAGAAAGTACCTAGAACTAACGCCTATCCATCAGCAGATCACACTTGCATAGTTAAGATGCCGATAAAATGTTTTTACAATTATTTGACAACAGTTAGGAGCCAGAACTCTTTTCGAATACATCGAACAATACAAATACTATAGTATCCTACCGCGAAAGTACATAGAACTAACGCCTATGCATCAGCAGATCACCACTCTCTTAACGAGTGAGTCTCCAGCGCTCCCTGTCGCGCGAGAATTTGGCCGAAGTCGAAATCATCGACAATCAACGGCATCGAGAGCACAAGTACTGCTCGACGTTTTTCGTTTAAACAATTTCATGTTGCGAAATTCCACCGCTCATATGTAGAGCGAGTCTCTAGCAATCTCCATTGCTAGAGAATTCGGCCCTCGTAGCACTTTCCGAGGATAAAAACCGAGGGAGAAAAAAATGCCGAATATATTTGTTTAAACAAATAACATTAGTTGTACTGTTTCACCACTCTCTTAACGAGTGAGTCTCCAGCGATCCCTGTCGCGCGAGAATTTGGCCGAAGTCGAATTCATCGACAATCAATCACTTTGAGAGCATAAGTACTGGTCGAAATTATTTGTTTAAACAATTTGAAATAGCAAAATTTTACCGCTCTTAGGTAGAGCGAGTCTCTAGCAGTCTTAGGGAATTCGATCCCTCGTAGAACCTCCCGATGGTAAAAATGTCGGGGAAAAGAATGCCAAATTGTTTATTGTTTAAACAATAAACAGTAATTGTACATTTTCACCACGTTCTTGAAGAGTGAGCGGATCTTACGATTAGCGATAACGCTTTCTAGAAAATTCGACCGAAATCGAATTTTCGATGTTGATGAGGAATACGGTGGAATTGTATTGTTTAAACAATTTATTGTATCCCCGTTTTTCCATAAAGCGGGCCTCTAGCAGCGCCGATTGCTGAACATTTTTATAATCTCTTGAATCTGGACGGAATTGCCAGATGTATTTTCATATATATTGTTTGACATAAACAATTAATTATTTATTAATTGTATCGCATTTTTGCGATAGCTATGATCGGGCAACCGTTATCGCCGGAATCGGAACGCTAGCAGATTCACGCCTCATGCGTAGAAGCGAAACACGGTCGCCTAAGACTAGGTGTGTATCCATCGATGTATACACACACATACATCATTCAAAGTATTTTCGTTACGACCGAACGCGTGCAAAAAGGTCACCTCTCTCTCTCTGCACGTGGCCGGCGTAGCGAACACACACACGCACAGCAATCGTCGCCTATAGGGTCTCGAGTCTTCGGCGTAACGCCAGGCATGGAGCCCCTATAGAATACGTGCGCGGCGTTCTCTGGCGGGAGCAGGCGGTGACTCGTAGCCAAAGCTGCGAGGTTCTGCCGTACCGCCATGATGGGAGGCCGCGTCGAAATTTTCTGGCGTGTGACACATGGCCTTAATTACCCAATGGATTTGACAGAACCAAACGAAGCATCACTAAAAACGATAAAAATTTAAAAAACGTATACGAAAGATCATTAAAAAGAATTTAAAAAAAAATACAAATTAAAAAGTGTCCGAAGTTGTACACGCATTTGGAAAAATTGCCACACACAGGTAAGGTCGAAAAGCACATATGGAGAATCATTAAAAATGATGAAAAAAATAGTTAAAAATAAAAAAGTGTATGAAATAAAAAAGCATTCAGAATAATTGCTACAGAAATGTGAATATTTTAGGAACAAAACCAGTCTTCTGCCTTCCTTACCCAGTGGAATTGACAGAACCAAACGAAGCATAATTAAAAACGATTTAAATTAAAAATTTTAAAAACGCATGCGAAGGATCATTAAAAAGAATTAAAAAAAAAAAAAAAAAAATTAAACAGTGTGCGAAGTTGTACACGCATTTGGAAAAATTGCCACACAGAGGTAAGGTCGAAAAGCACATACGGAGAATCATCAAAAACGATTTAAAAATTAAAAAAAGTGTATGTAATAAAAAAGTTTTTCTAAAAATTGTTACAGAGATGTGAATATTTTAGGAACGAAACCAGTCTTCTGCCTTCATTACCCAGTCGAATTGACAGAGCCACCCGAAAGATAATTAAAAACGATAAAAAATTCAAATTAAACAATCAAATACGAAGGATCATGAGAAACAATTTTAAAAAAATACAAAAACCGTACGAATTTGCAAAAGCATTGGGAAAAATTTCCACAAAGGTGTGAAACTTAAAAAAAAATCTTCAAAAAAAAGTCTTCTGTTTTCATCGCCCACTCGACTTACCAGCGTCGGACGAAGGATCATCAAAAACAATAAAAATCTGAAGAAAAAACTCATACGAAGGATCAATGAAAACAATATAAAAAAATAAGAATAAAATAAGAGAGTGTGTGAAGTTGCAAAAGCATGGGGAAAAATTGCTGCACAGATATCTTAGAAGAAAAAAAAAGTTGTCTGCCTTCATCGCTCAGTCGACATGACAGCGCGACACGAACGATCGTTAAAAATAAATATTAAAAAAAAACGTATATGAAGGATCTGTAAAAAACAATTTTCAAAAAATAAGAATAAAAAAGAGTACGAACTTTCAAAAGCATTGGAAAAAAATGGAACGAAGATGTAAATATTTTAGAAGAAAAAGGACTTTTCTGCCTTCATCGCCTAGTCGATTTGACAGCGTTACACCGTTATGATAATCCCGTAGAACCCAATTTCACTATAAATCGAGCTCGCAAGCCTCCGTGGGGTACTAAACTCTCTCGCTTCTCACATGTAACGCGGCAATAATAATGCAACGGCGCGTCAGCCCGCCGCGCTGCAAGCAATCGGAACATTAACGTTATATCCGTGGCCACGTCTATTTTACCATTGCACGCAATAATAGTCGAGGCGATGAATGCGCGCGCGAGTGTATCGCAAATCGGTATCCCGTCGTGTTCGTGTACATACGACTAGACACGCTCGCACACTGCTCGCCAGTCGACGCTCAAACGAGGATGTGAAATGACGACGGTGTGCAGAAATGCATTCGTTGCTCGGCGAGAGGACGATTTATTTGTCCTCCTGCGGCCACTGTGCGCAGACATCCTGCAGCCTCGCGCGAACCACGCAAAAAAAAAAAAAAAAAAAATATTCGATCTCTCGTGTATTTCTCACATAGAAGAAAATCTTCCGTGGAATTTCTCGTTGTCAGTTCCAATCGATGCCACGGTTGGCTCTTATCTTTTCGCCGATTTATTTATCAACAGGTCGAAACAAGCCACTTATTATCCATTTATCAAGAAACAACTCCACCTGTGTGTTACTTCGCCAATTATTTCATTATTCTTATTGAGCTGGGAAATTCGTGGCTACCCGATCAAATTTCCCGCAAACTTTCACCGATGCGAATTAACAACCGGTTCCACATTGAAAAATAAATAAATATCGACACTGAAATTTCGAATGCTTTCCAACCTGGCTATACCTGCGATTTTATTATTGGTGTTTTTTTTTTTTTCTCTTCGATGTTTTATTATCATTGGTACGTGCTTCGTACGACTGATCGTAACGTACCACTGACAATCCATCGCATGTTAATTGTAAACAATTCGATTTATTTCACTTGACCAACGATCAATAGTATCGTAACACACGCGCGCGCATAATAAGCAAAACTATTCCAAGTCCAACGTGTGCGTTATTTCGTTCGCTCGACATATTGAGTGTCTCGGAGTATTTATAACGTGCACTTATCGGCGTGGGATGGTTGTAAACATGCTGTTGATTGACTTATGGAAAAACTCACCTCGTATTTATACGAGGAAAGGTGATTTTGGAGACACGCGACTACGGGGAACGTCCGCGTAGTGGTCTATCTATAAATTTAGACATTTTCGTATGACGGTTGTTCAAAGGATCGCCATTAAAATCTACAATTGGTGAAAAATCAAATTTAAGCATTGGGTCTATGCATAATTCCGTAGCGAAAATCGAAAACATTTCAAACGCAAAATATTTACCAAAAAAAACGCGTTTTTAATCAACTAAATATATTTCATTCTGTTTTTTCTGCCATCTCTCCGAGAAGTTTATTATCCTTCTTTCATAGAAGTCCTGAGATCTTTGGGCAAAGAAGTCATCCAAGTGGTTTTTGAAAACGTCCAGGGAACTGAAGGTTTCATTAGTCAAATTATTCTGTAGCGCCCGGAACAAGTGATAATCTGAAGGTGCAAAGTCCGAACTACATGGTGAGTGCACCAAAACATCCCACTCAAACCGCAATAACTTTTGCCGGGTCATCAGGGAAACGCGTGGTCTACCGTTGCCCTGGTGGAACATTACGCCGTTTCTGTTCGCCATTTCGGGCCTCTTCTGATTGATTGCTCGTTTTAATTTGACTAGTTGTGAGCAGTACTTGGTCGAATCAATCGTTTTGTTGGGTGGCAGTAGCTCATAATAGACGATTCCTTTCCAATCCCACCAGATACAAAGAATTACCTTCTTCGGGTTTATCCAGCCTTTGGGACCGTCTGAGCAGCATCCCCGAGCTTCGCCCATGATCTTTTTCGACTGACATTGTTGTAGACAATCCAATTTTTATCACTAGTCATCATTCGTTGTAAAAATTGTTCGTTTTGATGGCGTATGGGCAGTAAATCACAAGCGGAAAATCGGTCCATTAAATTCTTCTCGCTCAGTTCGTGCGAGACCCAAACATGAAGCTTGTTTACCATTCCAAGATTTCGTAAATGTCTCGAAACAGTTGATTGATCAATGTTGAGGTTATGCCCGATTTCTGTAGTCATCAAATGCCGGTGGGAGTACAACGGGTCAAAATGCACTTTCGATTTCTTTTTTGATATCTCACTTCTAATAGGAACGGTTCGTGATCGCTATTTATTCACATCTCTTGTATGCATCCAAGTCAGGAGAAAATGCACGACCGTATGGCAATATATCATTGATTTATCTTAACGTATAGAAGTCATAAGGTCATAAGGTACGTACTGAATAATCAAATTGTAGTCTTCCAATGCCCAGTGTCCGCGCATCTGACGAATATCCGGTTGCGGAGAAGGGGATGAAGTCTGAAAAACATTTCGAAAGAGAATTCTCGTTTAGGGTCGTTTATGAACTAGGCAGATTGCAACCTTATTTTTATAAGACCACAATTATATCATCGACACTGGTGGATGGGCGTTTGGGGTTTGGCCCAGCGGTACTTCAAGCTAGGCAGCGTTGTGCAGGGCCGATACTCGGAGCGATGGTGGCTTAGCCGTGCACCAGCTGATGCATCAAACAAGGAGCGGAAGGCTCATATTTCTGAGACCTTAGTGTAGATGTTTGAGTAAAAAAAGTCTGTGCACCAGATAATCAGAAGGAGATGGGGCTGTCTATACCGGTACGGGTTTTTCACAGTTTAACGTGTCGTTTTTTCGACGTGGAATCCACCTATTACCAGAAAGATGAGAAGAAATCGCGGCTACCGATAGACAATATTTTAAATGATCAATGTGTAACAATTTTCTCACAATAAAGTCGTAAAATCCCTTAAAATGAATGCACACTCCTAATAGTAACTCAACGTCCTGGAAGTTTCCTTCTTTTTGGATCCTGATGTGAGATAAATAAGATAGATGCGAAATGAACATCAGCCCTGTCAGTAAGGATGACCAATGGATACAGAAGTCCGAATTATTAAATGCACTCGTACTCTACTGGAATACAATAATGTATGTACAATCAATTATCCAAGTGTGAAGAAACAAAGTAATCTCGTTTTCTTGATCTCTCTGTCTCTCTCTCTCTCTCTCTCTCTCTCTCTCACACACACACACACACACACACACACACACATATATATATAAACACACCCACACATACAGACACATTTTTCCATAGTATGATACGTCATTAATTCAGTTTCTCTTATTCGCTCGGACGTAGAATTCCACAATTACCTCATAATGACTCGTGGTCTATAATAAATTAGAAGCGCAGTGATTTGTGCACAGGCTCGCGTGCATAGGAGCATACATGTGTGTTTGTGCACGCAGCTAATTGCTAACGAGTACGGTGCACTACGGTGTCTGTGCATCGCATGAGTAAAAGCTGTCAGTGTGACCCAGCCACGAGGCTACATTTATTCTCGCCTGCCTATGAGACCAGTGAGATTAAGAAAAGAAGAGAGAAAATATTAGCAATATCGTTGATCTTCGACGAATCGGTTGGTAGTTGATAAATTTTGTGAGATTTACAACTTGTCGTTAACGGTCACCATCTTTATCTCGCCATGATATCTTGGCAAAAGTGTAAAAGTTCGATCATTTTTTATCGATTCACCTAGACTCGCATTGCAATATGCGTGCAGCTGAGATGCTATCCTTTATCATCCCTTTCGCGTATCGGTATATCTATAGAGGAAAGATCCATCCATATTTACACGAAGCTGCCGATCGCTTACAATTCGTCAATGACTATGGACCGTTAGTCGAGTCGCATTAGCCGTGTAAGAATAAATAATAAACGAATGAGGTCGACGAGACTTTGCGAGAGGGGGTGTCTCTCATCGTCGGATGCCAATTGCGCAACCACTTAAGGCTGTGCATATAGGCAAATGATTGCAGCAACTCGTGCCGTCTGCCAGCACGTACAACATCTTTCTATGAACGTACGAAACCACAGGAGACTTCCTACAACTGGCCAGCCTCTCCTTTCTCTCTCTCTCTCTCTCTCTCTCTCTCTCTCTCTCTCTCTCTCTGTATCTATCTCTTTCTCTCTTTTTCTCTGTATCGTACAATCTCGTTAATTTTGAAAAATGATCACTATTATCAACAAATCCGTGTCCGTTGGAGGCTCGTCGCGATTTATCAGCACCGCGCGCATTATAACATCACGGAAGAATATCCATTGAAAATCGAGAAATAAATCGTTGGACAAATCGTCGATAAATTCCATCGATGCTTTAGCACGAATTCAAACGCGCCTGGGCTAAACATAACCTATGGATATGTAAATATATACATATAATGCATATAGCCGAGACTATGACGGAGCCTCTGAAAAATATCCTTTTTCAATAGTCGGCATTAATCCTATACCGCGCCTACTCGTGTAAGAAGGTAAAAGATTCGTCGATCCAACGCGTATTTATCGCTCGTTAATCGTTCCCAAATGTATACCATGGAATATCCAATCGAGAAGTTGCTGTCTGTTTTTTTTTTGTATTTTTTTCTTCTTTTTTACGGTTACTTTTTCCTAGGCTTTTCACAGAGTTGAGTGAGCGATTATTTTTCACATTGTAGTCGTGTATGTTGGTGTGTACATAGTGTGTTATTATCGGGGGAAAGCGCGCGCGCGGCTATGAAATCAAGAGGAACGTTAAAAAAGGCCCTAGCCCCGGGGAGATTGATTCGCCAAGTAAGCCGCGAGGAAATTAATGGCATCGTGCAGGCAGTATCTTCCGCGTGTGTACCACTCGAATGTAAACTATATATATGGACATGGTGAAAGAATATTTTGAAGCCGCTAGGTCTAGGGGAAGTCCAGGTAAAGCAAATACCCCGGGCAAAGTGAATACTCGCCACTACTCACAAATTATGCGTTTACCGATCACCACATTACTATAGCAAACGTTCGCCCATCGTCATCCAGTACGTGGCAAATACTTTGGTGAGTATATCACGCGCCGTTCAGGAGACGACGATTTGTGTTTTTGCTTGAAAAATACTGATTCATCAAGGTAAGTATTTTGCTAATAACAAGAAAATTATTTATTTGTCATCCTTTGTTTTTGGATGGTTACAATGTATGTTTATGTAGCTTTATACACTGTGTAGAAAATGAGACTGAAAGCAATAGTTTTTATTTGAAACGGGATAACATCAGGAGTGACCACGTGAGGCAAAGCGAATAGGGCAAAGTGAATACCTTATTCACTTTGCCTGGTAATCGTGAAGAATTTTATTATACCTATATATAATAATAATCTGCATATTTCGTTTCAGATGGTTCATAAATAAAAAAAAAGACGACGCAAAGTTCTTGAAGTGCAGACGTCATGCAAACAGCAATAAATTTATGTAAAATTGGAGAATCCATCAAAGGAACAGCCAAAAAGTACGAGTTAGCATACGCTACCTTATACGGATCATTTTCTTAATAACTTACGTTTCCAAAGATTTCTTGGTTGTTATCCACTTTGCCGTTATGCCTTATCCACTTTACCCGGGGGGGCTCGGGCAAAGTGGATACTTTGACATTTTTTTGTTATTTGATTTATAGCAACTAATTAAACTAGAATTAAGGGAAAATTGTTAACGCGTTTCGAAAGTTGATTAAATAAAGACTAATCTCAGATAATTGTTTTATTTTTCTCTATTATATTAGGACTTGGAATTAATTCGCAGCGTTTTTTTAATGAAAAAAAAAATATTTATTTTAAATGAAAATAAAAAAATACATTAATGAAAGTATTGCCCATGGCTTTCTACTACTTTTGACCATCTTTCGGGCAGGGTACGAATACCGTGTCGGAAGAACGCCTCGTCTTTAGATGCAATCCACGAATCGACCCATTTTTGACAATCTTCGTAAGAAGTGAACTTCTGCTCAGACAGGCTATGAGCCATCGAACGAAACAAATGTTAATCAGAAGGAGCGATATCTGGAGAATACGGCGGGTGGTGTAGGACTTCCCATTTAAGTGTTTCCAGATATGTTTGTACCGGTTTTGCGACGTGCGGACGAGCATTGTCGTGCAGCAAAATGACTTTGTCGTGTCACTGACGTTGATGGTTGGCCGGGCTTAACCCATGACTTTCTGCGCTTCGGATTGTCGTAATGGATTCATTTTTCATCACCAGTGATAATTCGATGCAAAAAACCTTTTCTTTTCTCCCGTTGAAGCAGCAGTTCACATGTCAAAAGACGCCTCTCAATGTCCCTTGGTTTCAATTCATATGGGACCCAATGTCCTTCCTTCTGGATTATACCCAAAGTTTTAAGACGTTTTCCTACCGTTGATAAGTCAACTCCCAATGATGTAGACAATTCTTGAAGTGTTTGAGATGAGTCTTCATTGAGCAATGCCTCCAACTCATTATCTTCAAATTTTTTCGGCTGGCCAGCTCGCTCCTTGTCATCCAAGTCGAAATCACCAGCTTCAAAACGTGCAAACCACTTCCGACACGTTTGCTCAGCTAGAGCATGTTCACCATACACTTCCACTAAAATACGATGAGCTTCAGCAGCACTTTTGTTCATATTAAAGTAATGAAGTAAAACTCCCCGCAAAAACACTTTATTCGGCACAAATGTTGACATATTCAATAAATTATAAAGTGTTGTTATTTACGATTCAAAAAGAGGTTATGTACAGCAAATGACATTCAATGATAGCTGTTTCACGGTGAATACATTACTGTCGGTAACAACGAAATACTGTACTACCTACGCCATCTCTTGTAAAACGCTGCGAATTAATTCCAACACCTAATACATTATCGGCAATAATCACGGAACACTTAAGGTGTTCACTTTGCCCGGACTTCCCCTATTTCATGACGATGAAGTTTGCAGTGTTGGCAAATGCGACGAAATTATTTTTTTGCTTTCATTTTCCAATTTTCCTTGAACAGATTTAAGGCATTGCTTTCACAGAGGAACATATTTTGCAGGCGCATAAGCCAGGGGCCGTTTAAATCATCAGTAGATTAAAGTGGCGCTTAATAAAAATAAGTAACAATCAATTATTATACCCAACGACGTATTGGAATGAAAATTTTTGTAGATTTAGACATTTTTACATTTAACATTCGGTGGCTAGAACTAGATAGAAACGTGGCCTGCATGTCATCTCTATAAAGTGCTGCATAAATTAGACGATTTTTAAAGTCGTAATTTTTTGTTGAAAGTTCGATAACCTAGCTTAAAATCTTACCAGTATACTAGGGTATATTTTTGCTCAATTGTAGACAAAAATCAATGCATTGTTAAATATTCGCGTCTACTGCGGGTCTATACTTTAAACTGCGAAAGTCACACAAACCTTTAGGTTGGTTCTTCAGGTTCAATTGGGAAAGGGAATACATGAAGAACTCGCAAGGGTATACGTTCGAACTCAGGAAATAAATAAAAAGTTTCAATGCGCAAAATTATTTGACTAATAATAAAAATAATGAATTAAAAAGAATTTCTTGGACTCTAACGATGAAAACTTCAACCCAATACGTCATGTTGACTATCAGCACATCTGGCAGTTTTAGAGGCCACGAAATTGAAATGGCTAATCGCATCTGATTCTTCGCGCGATCGGCATCATTTGCACGTGTACTCGTACGGCAAATAAAAAATAATCAGAGTTCAACACGGAATTCGCTGTTATGTATATGGGAACGATGACTTTACGACACTTGGGGAACAATTGAGAGATCCGGAGATGGGAAGAAAAGACCTGACAGTATAAAAGCGGGAATGTACCTACATGACAGCGTGATAGAGTTAGTCCTGAGATGAGATCAACGCAATACGCCTCATCCCCCGATTCAATCAGCAATGCGCTTGTGCAGCATGATCCGGAATGACTTTCACGCGCGCCTGCGCGCTAAAGCCGATTAGACGGCACTTTTCAATAAAAAAAAGACTCAGGTGTAGTCCAATGCTTTAGGAATTTACTGCTACTCGAGTGATTTAACACGGAGCTTGGGTTAACAAGGATTACTTTGTGACAAATACGAATGGATGATAATTTGTTTTTTTTTGTCCCCTGGTTTATTCTACAACGACCCCATACTCCATTCGTGCTTCTTTTATATGGGTTTTTTTTTTTCAAGTGAAAAATGTTTTTGAGACCACCCGTATGGGAATGTGGATAAATAAAAATTACGAGCGAGGCTTTCCCAGTGGGACAACATGACGGAAGATTCAAGGGGTTCGGTTCGTTCGTGATTGCGGTTGAGTGGCTTTTCGGAAAGTATAATGCCCAGCCGAATTCTACTGAAAGTTGCCTAACTTGTCTAGGTGTGGGGATGTTTAGTGGGACAATCGACTACACCAGACAGGCACTCTTGAATCGCTTAACCGGATGTTACCAGGAATGCAGCAGAGGACCCGATAACTTTGGGAATTGGGACCGTAGACGACTCGATAAAATGAATCCCTAATACCTGCTTAGGAAACCGTCTAAACCTTGCTACCTTTCTCTCTCTCTCTCTCTCTCTCTCTCTCTCTCTCTCTCTCTCTCTCGCTCTCTGGACTTACATAAGCGCTCGAGACCTCCACCAAAGCGATGAAGTCTCCATGAGAAAAGGAAGCGACGTTGTCCAAACAGGTATTTTCCATCGTAATCTAGGAAAACGTTCGGCTCCGAAGAAGCAATTCTTTTCTAGCAGTCTGGCCGCTCGTCTCTTCCCCTCTCTCTCTCGCTCACTCTCGAATCGTGGACATCTACTCCAAACTCGAAAACGAAAAGGGCCGAAGCGGTAAGACGTTGAGAATTTGTATTTATTATCAGGGTGGAAATTTCCAAGTCGTTGAATCTTGAGTTATAGTGTCCTGAAATATTTTCTACGAAACTCTAATGGCGCCCTGTAGCGAGATGTTGGTGCTCTATTCTCGATCTACGTCTTCCCCCAATAGTTTTTTAAATTAATTGACAGCAAGGTGATCGGCAATATGAAGAAAATGGAACAAAAAGGAACCCAAAAAACGAAGTGAAAATAATCAAAATCTGCAGCATCTGAACAGGTAGGGTAGGGAGGGGCATGTTGAGCAAGTTTGACATTATCGCCCTGTAATTCCTTAACAGTCCGCCGTATAAAAATGAAACCTACTTTGATGAATAGGAAATTTATCTGGGAAAAAAGTCTGTAGACGAAATTCCTGTTAGCCCTATTGTTTAACAGATAATCGCTCTCAAATGACTAAGGCCATATATGATCAACCTGGGCTGATAGTGGGGAATGTTGAGAATGAGTATGAGGTAAGTTGGACAAAGTAAGAATTGTATTAAAAAATCAGACGTATGCAACATGTTTCGGTACAATGCAGTGATAAACTAACAGTTGCTTGTTAATTAATTAGGTTTTGAAACATTAACATTAATTGCAATGAACTTTGAAATATTTTTTCTCATACAATGGTAGAACAGAATCTTTCAATGACGTTTTTTTTTAACTTTTGGGTGCAAAAATAATTAAACGTCCCGTGTTACCGTCTCGTGCACCGCATGGCAACGGGCGATGGCGTGATGTGTTCCCCCTTCTCCTTATATCTCTTTCCGCCATTTGAAGCACCCCGTGTGCGGTGCTTAGTTTTCCAGATATTTCGATTGCCCTACCCTACTAACGTCACCTATAAATAAGTATTGTCCATTTAAAGCCTTAGGCCACTCTAGATGCCAAAAAAGGGCATATTTTTTTATTTTTTTCACCGAAACGATAAAATAAATCAGAATTGCAAAATAGGAGTTTTATAATACACGTAATTGACTATAGAAAATTATTTTTTCACGGCGATACATGTCAAAATGGTGACTGTGCACTAGTTTTCCGATGGGGCCTTTATTTCTGGAAGGTCAACGACTGGACAAACAGCTCCTATAATTTTTGAGTTACGATGAGACACTAAAGTTTTTTCGATTATACGTGCATATAAGAATACCTATATAGAAGTAGGTAGGATTTTTTTGATATATTGTTTTTTGTCAAAATGGCAGATTTCTAAAACAAAAAGTATAAAATGCCATGAGAAAATCGTCAGAGAATTGTTTATAAAAAAGGAACTATGCAATATAATTTAAAAAATCCTACGTAGTGCCTCAGAAATGTAATTCTAAATATACAGTTAAAATTTCAAGTGAATCGGTTGAAATTTGTTTGAGTTATGATTCCGGCCGACTTGAAAAATGTAGTTTTGAGATAAACGCGTTTAAAGTTAGTAGAAAGACACGACATGAATCAAGTGGGGTTGCGTTAGAATTCGAAAATCGAGTACTTAGAGATTTTTCACACCCATAATCGTTTGGAATATAATTTGATAGGTACGAAGATACATTTTTAACAAAAAAAAATCGATTTTTGGAAAATCGTAGAGTGGCCTAAGGCCTTAATCGCCTGGTTGAGTTTCCGTTTCGATCGTCGCTATCAAAGAACAGCACTGATGCGACCGAGTATATGTACGACAGCACCGAATGGCAAACCTAGAATAAACTTGCATCCAATAGAATGGAATATTTTCACGAGCAGCAAATGTGGGTTAGCCGTTACGAGCTTCCAGAATGTTGAACGACATTCCGTTTCCCAGTTGTTTCCCTTTCACTTTCCGATACTCTCTCCCTCGTTTGCCCAAAAATTTCGGTGCCAAGATCCCATTCGCAAGAAAATAGTAAGGAATAATGTACAGACACTAGACATCGAGGCGATTGAAGCATCCGTTTGTCTTTCAGCACGTTGTCCAGTAAGTCGTAGGGATTGGGAAACTGTGACAGATGGACATGACGAAACTATAAGGGTTCCCTACGAAACCCAAAAACTGTGTCAGAAAACAGCTGACATAATGAAACTGACAGTGGCCAGGCGAGAGTTCCAACACGGTCATTTTAATTGATACATAGAGTTTACTTTCATTCCATTACTCGAGTGCTCCACGATAATACACTTGAGGTTCGCGCGTTGATCAACGTCTCGTTCGTCGTGTTATTCGCGCCACGTCCTACGGGTATCTTTCTCTACCTTCGGGCTGTGTGAGCAATTGAGCAATCCGTATATCCATGATTGCGCGAGTATATATTGGTATCCCAATACTTTCATTTTCGCGCGCGCGCCCCGGGACGTGAGAGACACGTATTGTGGAGATTCACTCAGCAATACGTGAGTTTCGAAAGACGATTTAATACATCGAGATGATTGGTTGTAATTGCTCATTAACTCTCGTCTTATTATGGGATTCGATAAAAGAAAATGCGGAGTAAGGATTGAAGTGACCGGAATGTTTGGTGAGAAAAATCCCAGGGAAGATGAGCTTTCTCGCACACTGACGTTACTATTTTTTCTTCTTTTTATTTGCAATATTTCTTCCTATTGGAGATTTTGGAATCTCTTTGGAGATTTCACGATCCCATTTCACTTTTATTCCCATTTTGTCACTTTTTCCATAGTTCCTGGGGGTCCTTCGGAATGTTGGCCTCAGTCACTTTCCTAATGCATTGTATCGCACTTGTACGAGGGCACGAGGAAACTGAGGAAAACCTTTGTTGATACAGGTGGCTAAGTTTTATTGAATTTAGTTCCGTGACCGTCAGAGTTAAATTGCCTTCCGCTCTGTAGTTGGGGCGCAAGCCAGTGCCTGACCGGTCACTTATCCAAGTATTGGCACAAGCTTGACATGAAATATCGCCGAGGCATTATAGCGACGACGCGTTTACCACGGTCGGTGCATTATGTTATTTGATGTTGTTCATTATTGATGAACCTAATTTTTGGCTCAAGTTTTGCCACGATCAAATAGCGGTTGATTGTAAATTGCGGATTGGTATCGTCCGTTCGCGTACAGTACGTATGTTCATGTACAAGGTGGCCTGAAAAGTAATGACCAATAGGAAAATCTAGATGCCTCGTAACACCTGGCAAAATCGGCCGATTTTCAGAATTTACAGCGATTTAGTTCTATTCGTTTTGCAACCATTAACGTCTGTAGAAACTTATTTCCCATAAGCGACCGTGTTAAATTCATGTGTTTATAACTACTAAATTATTAAGTGAAAAATTCTAAAATAATTCATGTATTATGTATTCTATCAAGAACCATTCCTTAAATTTTCAAGAATTTTAAATACCTTAAAGTTCAGATGACAAAAAAACATACTTATCGCAGTCTAAATGACTCCCAAATGCTTTTGAAAACTTCTAAGAGGAAATTACATACACAAAAGAAAAAAAAGAAAAATCTATGCTACAGGAAAACAGGAAGAAAATATTTGATGTTTTTTTTTTGTCGACAACTGATAATTCGGATAGGTACGAGGCATTTAGATTTTCTTTTTAGACATTACTTTCTAGGCTATCCTGTATATATATTATTCGTATGTATACATACACTGCCGGCCGAAAGTTTGGATATACTAGTCGAAATTTCTTACCGCACTACTAAAAGTTGGATAACGGACTCAAAAATAAAGATAATTGAATTTCCCAAGTGGCATTTTAAAGAGGATAAGATTACATTTATTTTGCTTTTTTATAAAATTTCCTACGATTTTTTTTCGCCCCGGTACTCACTTTTGAACGTGGCCATTTTTCGGCTACTTTTTGGCCATCAAAAATTAACTGCACAGTTTGTGAAAAAAAATTTCCTCAGTTTTTTTCATGCCAAACTTAAAACGGATATCAAAACCTATATTTTCATTTTTTAGAAAGTCTCGTACGATTTTTTTTCGCCCCAGTACTGTATTTTTTTACTAAAAAAAAACATGTTTAGAAAAAAAAGGCGTTATCGAAGAACGATAGGGTTTCGGAGGAAATGTCAAGAGGATAAAAAGTTGCATGTGTTCACACTAGAGTGGGAAATTCAATTATCTTCATTTTTAAGTCCGCTATGTAACTTTAGGTGCGGTAAGAAATTTAAGAGTGTAAGAATGTATCCAAACTTTTGGCCGCCAGCGTATGTGTGTACCATTCATGACGTTGAAATTTGCATCGTTGGAACGCAACGATTCTTTTAAATTTCTTTATTTTCATTATTATTCAAAATCTCATTTATTTCGAATCGATCTCGTGAATCTCTAACGAGGTTACATAAAAATGTACAAGTGATTTTCATAGCCTGAATCGGCCGAAAACAAATCTTATCAATTGAAAAAAAAAAAAAATCCTTTGCATTAAAACGATGCAAGCTTCTGCATCGTATATGTTCGTGACAGGAGCAATTAACGGAGCGTCGCTACGATTAATGGACCTACGAAATGCACCGTTAAATCGATCGAACTTTTGCAAGATCTTGAATCCAGCCAGGATCTATGGACGCGACGTGTACAGTATAGTGGCGAGACTGGGACGCGATTAGACACTCTCCTTGATCGCCACAGTAGCTTTTCCTCGCGACATGCAGCGTCGATAAAGCGGCATATAAACGCGCGCGAACATTAAATTGAAACGTTACAACAGTCGTCGAGGTTGCGTATACGCAGGATCTTACCGCTACTTTAATCCCTGTTAAAGCGTCAATATTAATGGCCCGGCGTGCGAGAACGTTCCGTCGAACAAGGCGCGTTACCTCGACATCTCTTCTGAAAGTTGCACACGCGGAAATACGTCTTTGTATCTTTGCTTGATCCGTGAATCAAGAGAGAAATGTGGCTATCAGTTACGGACTCGGTGCATCGAGATTTCACGAAGCTACGTGTCTTCGAAGACTTCGCGAACTCTTTTGATATTCGGGACCTTTGACTTTCGAGTTAAAAATGTCCGTTGGTGGATATTATTTTTTGGCACGTGTTTTTATTGAACAATGACGCGATTCGGGAAGGTTTTCTGTAATTTGAATTTTTTTTTTTTAAGTTGGAACTTCGTGGTTTACCAACAAATGAGAAACGTTCGCAAGTTTCGATAAATTTATTCGGTTACTTTGGGATCGCTTGTCGAATATTTGAGTTTTACGAGGAATAATATGTTTCGGAAATTATAGGGCTTAGCGGTCGATGGTACAGCCGCGTGGCGAACCCTGAAGTGCAGTTTGAATTGCCCCCGAGTCATTTTCGAATTGCACTTCGAATATCTAGAAATATATGCACTTTTTTATCTTATTGAGAATTTATCCACTTTGAGGGGAGAAAATCCTTTAGACGCCCGGAAATGAGTAATTTTTCATGATTTTTTTTAAAGGTGATAAAATAACTGCATCATTTTTAAATTTTGACATTATCTTATTACAACTTTCAAATGTTGAATTTTTTTTTTTTTAACATAACGCACCGGCGTTATAAGGTATTCCTTTACGCGTCTTTTGCGTGATATCGAAAAGTGCTCTATTTGTCTGATTTTTTCTATTGATCCGAAACAGAAATCGAAAATATTTTTCGATTATTGGTATGTGCAGGGGAAGGATATATCTATAAAGAAAAATTTTTAAGTATAAAATTAAAAATTAGGTAGGCTTTTGAATCAAATTTTCATATTTTCGACTATTTTCTCGACAATTTTTACCGCAAAAAAGTAATTTATTTACGCTAAAACCTTCAAACTTCAGGTATATCCTTCTGATAATGTTATAGTGAGAAACCTCCCAAAATTTCGAGATAATCGCGTTCAAAGTTTCCCTAGTTCACAGCATGCGGCCCCGGCGCGCTCTCGACTGTGTGCTATAAATACGTAAAAATTTCATATTTCGATTTTTCGATTTTCCAGTATACTCTCAATATATTATACTCGAGAAATATGTAAAAAAAATCGATTTTTTGAACATTGTAAAGGGTTTCCTCCCTTAATGCAAATTTTTTTTCTGTAACATGTTTGGGTTTCAGATTTAGTAAGTATAGTTTAAAAAATGTGTAGAAATTTACTAAAAATTACAAATTTAGGAAAGTTAGAAATATTTTGTAGATAGAATTAACAAAAATTTAGTAATTTAAAGAATTTAAAAAAATCGTCAAATATAGCGGGTCCTCTTCAAACATTCTCACAAATTTGCTACTTTTGTGGAGTGGAAAATCTTCATAAATAATTTCATAAGGAAGTCGATTTTTTTTCTATTCATCGGATACTACCGTTCATAGAAACTTCAAATTAAAACCTACATTTGAACTTCATTTTCTACTCTTTGATGTATATTAGTTCCTAATAACTATCGTCATTAAAGTGACTGATTAATCATTTTTTTTAAATAAAAAAAGAAGATCAATTCAGAATTGTACGCGTTAGCTATCTTACAGCCACAAAACAAAAATAGATTTTACATTTTCACAGTATTACAATCCACCCGTAACCATCCATCCTCGGACGGAGCCACGCCAATTTTTCCAAAGCCTCCATATCCAATATCAGTGTATCATTCAAGCCCAAGGGAATCGACGAACGTCCCTCGAAGCAGCCATTCCTAAAATGCGTGAATAGTCTTTCTTCTTTGTCCCTGCGTCGGGACAAAGAAGAAAGAGGCGGCGGGGGAGGACGGGGTGGGGGGTGGAAAAAATGTGGATTAATGATCCACGAGAGCACCTTGTGCCGTCTTGATGAGCGCACCTGCTTATTGATTCATGAAGCAGGCCTCCGTGTCCGGCGTGAGCGTTCTCATTCCAATCGAAAAGCTAATCGTCGATCGCGCATCCTGAAGTCGCGCGGACGCGGAGTAATTAAACAAAACGTCGAATCCTGAGTAGAAAAAAAAGTAAATGAAGATAAACGGGATAGGCGCGAGAGGGCGAAATTTTGACACCGGTATATCCGCGTTGCACAGGCATCGTTCCATTACGCTCGTATGAAAAAAAAAAGAATTAAGGGAGTAGTCTCGCCACAGTCACGTTGAAAAGTTTATTCACCGCTCAATCGATGAAAGCTTCGAAATATTTCGAAATATCGTTATAATGTAGGTTGTACATCTTATCGGGATGTACAAATTTATAAAGTAATGAAAACGTGTGATATAATGTTTACCTAATCCTCACTTTTGTATCAGACTATCCATTCCGGCTACTAATACGTAGATACTCTGCGTATACGGATATGCACACACTACTGTAATCTAGTTCTAGTCTGCTCCAGTCGCTTCGTGACGCTAGAGTCGCTGGACATTGCTTAATTTAAATCGATATATCTCTAAAACTAGACGATCAAAATTAATGTTTTTTTTTACCCACTTTGTCATATGTTTCTCTGCAATTGAGAATTATTTTTTATCTGTAGGAAAGTTTCGGAGTTATTGCGTGAAATGTGAAATGTTCCACTGCTCCCCATAAGAACACGTGTAAAACCGTGTGATATTTGATTGCCAATATCTCGAATGACACAACGGTGAATTCTTTTGACATTTTTCAGCTCATCACTCAATAGTGATTTTTATAAGGTTCTGAATGGGTCCTCAAAAAAAAATCTATTGAAAAACGCCTTGGCGAGACCACTACCTTGAGATAAAAATACGCAGGCCGGATTTTTTCACTCCTTTATACGAGCAGATTTTTCCCGGGAATAAAAATTGAACAAAGAATTTTTTTTTTTTTACTAACAACAACAAATGTGTCGCTACTATATCGGACAAAGGAAGAATTCGCGCGGAAACGTTTATCGAGTATTATAAATTACGTGGCTGCCACGATGTAATGAGGGAAATGCAAAGCTAGACGAGATATCTCTGCTCACAAGTCGAGCGTCAGATAAATCGCGAAAGCTCGAGCGGATATAAAACAAACCAAATAAAAATAGTTATCACAGTACCTATTTATTGGTGTGTGGGTATGAACATATATATGCATATAAATATATATGTGTGTGCACGTGTGTGTATACATATATACACATATATATAAATATAAATCATTATTTGATAAGCAGAAAATTCTACGTGCCGCCGGTGGAGAAAACCATCGGCTCCGCATAGAAAAGAGTATATGGCTTATTACCCACAGTATATTACAGGTGATACAAGTATGCGCGTGTTTCAACCCACGTGTGTATAACGTGCGATATCTCACGGGCAGATTTTATTTCGCGTATTATATGCGCTCGAACGTAACGTATCCCCGGCATTGCTATCAATCGCGCAACAATTTATCATTATAGCTCGTAATTCGTTTGTCTCTGGCGACAAGATTCGTATACACGCGAGGCGAGTGTATACGACGTTGTAGAATGCGATCTTATTATTACGCTATCGGGGACGAGTGGGGTGGGGGCGCAGGAGAACCGACAAATGAATTATAATTGTTGATTCGTTTTTCACAAAAATTGTACCGATGTATGCGCGCTGGAATCTTACACTTGGCAATGACAAATTCCGCTTGACACTTTTGATTAATTCAGGTGTCTTGCGTTGACGATCGCTGGCTTCACGTATTTATAGAACGGATCATGTATTCGAGGCTTGGACAATTGTTTGACTGAACGTTTTTAATATATACATAATCGTGCAGAAATTTATACACGGAGATAATTAAGTGTTAAAAATTACCGTGCAGTAACGGTAACCAGATGACAACCCTGAAACTTCGCTTATTATTACTGAGTAAAACACAGATTTTCACGAAAATAAAATAAAATTTCTTCTTCAGATAGAAAACTTTACCAGATTCTCTAGTAAATTTTGATGTGTAACAAAATACGCAAAACTTAAATTTAAGAAATATATAATATCAGCGAAATTTTACTGTGCATTTTATTATTTTATGCCTTTCAAAAATGTCTATAAAAAAGTATTGTCTTTATAACAGTTATTTTAAGATTTATTATAAAATTTAATGAGTGTTATAGGAAAATATATTGTGCTCTCAGTAAAAATTATCGTGCGCGCTGCTCTTCTTGTATAGTAAAATTTTAGCTACGTATTTGAAATTTTCTGTAACGTGAGTTAATAAAAACTTGTCGCATACGAATTATTATGCTTTTCTCACTTGTCAACACATTGAAATATATCACGGTAATTTTTACCGTGAAATTCACGACAAAGATTACTTTTTAATTCTCTCCGTGTAGAGACGCCACACGTAGGGAGCCCACTTTAGAGTTCATGGGAATTCCACTCTAGTTCCCGGTTGAAGTCGTTTGAGAATTATTTATTTGAAATTTTCAACCGGAATTTGTTGGATCTCCCAGGAAAAAAATATCCTTTCGTGATCTTGTACACAAATTTGTTAAAGAATCCCAAGATGCACCCACATTTTTATAGGGATTTTTTTAGGGATATCGCGCATAGGGAGATCTCATTAGAATCCAATTGGATTCTGCACTGTTCCCCGATGAATGCCGTTTGAAAATACTCACCACGTTCGAATCGGAAATACGTGAAAAGTTACGAGAGCAAACTCGGCGTGATGAAATGTAACCTGCACGCTTCGTGAGCATGTACGTGTGGTGATATGTCAAAGTGCAGTAAAATAAATAACAAACGATAATTACAGTGGATTTTCAGTGACGTTATTCAAATTGATTTTTAAGATATACTTTTTTAACGTAGTAGTCTCGCCAAGGCGTTTTTCCATAGATTTTTTTTTTTGAAGACCTATTCAGGACACTGTTAAATGATTACCTGCAAAATTTCAAAAGGATCCACCGTTGCGTTTTCGAGATATTGGCAATCAAAGATTTCATGGTTTTACACGGGTTCTACTGAGGAGCAATGGAAAATTTCACATTTCACGCAATAACTTCGAAACCTTTTTACAGATTTTTTTAAATTCTCAATTACAGAGGAACATATGACGAAAGGGTAAAAAAGATCATGAATTTTCACCGTCTAGTTTCAGAGATATAGCGATTTAAATTAAGCAATGTCTAGCGACGCTAGCGCCACGAAGCGACTGGAGCAGACTAGAACTAGATTGCAGTAGTGTGTGCATATCCGTATACGCAGAGTAGCTATGCTTTAGTAGCCAGAATGGATAGTCTAATACAAAAGTGAGGATTAGATAAACATTATATTAGACGTTTTCATCATTACTTTATAAGTTTTTACATCCCGATAAGATGTACAACATTATAAGGATATTCCGCAATATTTCGAAGCTTCCATCGATTGAGAGGAGAATAAACTTTTCAACTTGACTGTGACGAGACTACTATCTTAAGCGATTTATTCTTTTTTAAGGGCTTACATACACCTGGGTAGGTCAAAAAGATTGATTTTTCAAAAAGGTTCTCATTCGAAAGTACTATCCTTTGGTATCTACCGCGTTTTACTTGAAACAGTGTTTTCAAAATCGATACCAGGAATATCTCCGCAACTACTGGACCGATCGGGATCAAGTTTTGCACCGTTATGCTTCATACAATAATCTAGTACTTATCGAGCCATTTTTTCGATACCTGGCATCGTTTTTTTTCATCATAAGTACTGAACAATTTTGAGGCGAAAAATCGCCTGTTTTATTCCAGTGACCGCCATGACGAGAAAAAATTAAATTTTTAAATTCCGGCTCGATAAGTAATAGTTTTATCTATCTACTTTAAGAAACAAATTTTTTTTAGATAGAAAATGGCAGAGGCACCTCTGATACGCTGTCAACAAAAATACGTCCCAGGAAAACAACTGTAACTTTTTTACCGTTTGAAATTTTTTAACCAAATTTTCACACAATGTAGATAAAATGTCATACTTTAAAATGTATATCATGGTTGTTCAATAAAATTCAGTTTTATACACAAAAAAAAATTCTTACACATAACCTTACTTTTAGCCGTCTCAGGTGTATGTAAGCCCTTAAGATAAGATTTATACTTTTTTAGGATCCTCTCATTTTGTATATCTATATATTTCGTTTACAAAATTCAACGTACAGAATGCAATAGGATTCATGAAGAATCGTATCGGACTCCGTTCGATAATGTGGGATATAGGATTCAAATTGGATCTGGGCATTCCAATGGGGAATCCCGATGAGAATCCAATGAACGAGCAGGAAGTTTACTAAAACTAGTATAGGGTCCCAATGCGATAGGGAGCATAGGGAACGAGTATAGGGACCCAATGCGGCGACCCATTGGATCCTTATCAGGAAGACGGGACAAATATCAAAATCCAGTTGGATCCTTACGACAATTTCTGCACGGGTACTCCTGAGGTCGGGCGGTACTTCGAGTTTAGCATCATTGTGCATGGCCGATACATGGAAGGGTGACCGCTAAACTTGTGTTCTTCGTGTAGATACTTGAGTAAAACATTTGTACACAAGAGAATCAGAAGAATCAGAAGAGCCGTCCATAACGGTACGGGTTTTGCACAGTTTCCCCGTACCCTTGGGAAATCCGGTTTAGTGTAGCTCAAGACAGATGTGGACACAATGGAAGTTAGGTTAGATTAGCGAAGTGCAGGTAGCGAGTGCTAAGAAAGGGTTCAATTGGGAAAAGTAATACGTTAAAAGCCTCCAAGGTATACAGTGAAACCTCAATTTTCTACCACGTCGATTTTTTTTCCATTTCGCTTCATTTTTCTCCCTGCTTTATCTATTTCACCGAAAGGACTACTTGGTGTCGGCATCTGCAGTCCCGTCTACACGCATCTGACACGCCAGCGCAACAGTGCCTATCGTTAGAACTCAGGAAAAAAAAGATATATGCCAAGTATTATTTCGCCTCCTTCTTAGGCTACGTAAGTCTTCTGCTTGTCACAGTGCCTCGCAGTAAACATAGATCTAGTCATGAATCAGATGTTGAATAATGAGAAGAACCGAGGTATCACCTGGCAAACGAGCCAAGGTAATTAAAAACCGCGTCATCAACGCAATTCTCGCCCAGAATTCTTGTACCGCTGAACAGCAGCCCCGGAACGTTTTTCGGGACACCATCGCGAGAAGACAAAGACGCGGAGGAGTTCGTTTTCGAATGCCAATTGCGCAACTAAAATAATTGTGAGTATTTGTATTTTATTTCGTCTCACGTCGTTTTTTATGGAAGTACTGTAAGCGAGCTGGTGGTTCTTTATTTTCTTTTCGATTATTATCGAATGGAATCGGATCTTGAAAATAAATTGTTATTGGATTGGATCTCAGTACGTATATTGTATTATTAGCTTTGTTCATCTGTTAATTTGTTTATTGTTCCACGCTTGTTTGGTCTTTGAATGCGATATTTGTTAAGTTCGGTTTATTGCAATTGTAATAAACTACATAGCGTAGTATCCATCAGCTTCAATCCGATTTTAGACTTCAAGTTGTGTTTCCGTATGAAACATTCATCGTAATCGATTAAGGAGTTAGGCCATACTAGAGCAAGAAAAAAGGCATATTTCGGGATTTTTTTTAGCTAAAGAATAATATTAATCGAAATTCCGTGCACAGGTCTTCATTATGTTACTAATGAAATACACAAAATCATTTTCTCGTAGTGATTAATAATAAAATTGCGACCGCACAGCATTACTCCATTGACGCTTTTTTTTTGGAAGGGTCCACTGGCGGATGTGTAGCTCATGCTATTTTTGACCTGGAATAAAAAAACAAATTGTTTTCAATTATATATAAGAACAGCTATAGAAGTACGTACGATTTTTTCGATACAGCGATTTTTGCCAAAATGACACATTTAAAAAAAATGATTATAAATTTCAGAAAAAAATCATCAGATTGCGTATAACAAAAAAACTATGCAATATGACGAAAAAATCCTACGTATTTATGTAGAGAATGTCGTTTTGAATGTACAGTTAAATTTTCAAATCGACCGCTGACGACTTATTCGAGTTATGTTTCCGCCCCCAAAAATGTTCTCTCGAACACATTTGATTATGATTATTATTATAAAATTACGATTATAAAATCTGTGATTAAAAAATTATGATTATAAAATTACGATTATAAAATTATGATTGAAAAGTCTATGATTATAAAATTATGATTATGATTATAAAATCATAGAACATTATTATTTACCGTATATTATATATTACCTTATCGATGCCTGCACTGTACAATTGGCCTTCTACATTGATGTCCTGCTCCGCTGTTTCTCACCTGAGCGCTCTGAAGCTAAACTACGTGCCTCTTTTCCGGCTTCAGGCAGCGATTGTCCAGAAAGCTTGATGCACGTCCGCCAGGAGCAGATTACGGCTGTTCGGGGTACTTAGAGATTTCCACCGCCCATAATATATTGGCGCATCATTTTCAAGACCCTTATGCCCCTTTTAAATGAAACAATTTTTATCAATTGTTCCAAAATTGTAAAATGGCCTAACTCCTCAAGTACTGTTCGAATTTGTCAAATAATCCACATCTCCATTGTTTCCCGACAAAACGAATAGAAAAATGAAAACGAAGCGTGAAAACAATTTCGACAACTTAATTTTCCACATTCGGGACACCTCGTGCGTGTAAAAAAGTACGATCATCGGTATAATCTCGAGTGACACGTGACACCCGTAAGCCCGACAAGATCGATTGCTCTATCGTTCACGAGTTCGCGAAGTTCGTTGTTGTTTTTTTTTTTTCCCTCCCACATAGTCTCCCTTTCTCCCACTCTCGCTCCATCTCGCTCTCTCCTGGCCCGAATGCCTGGCAAAATAATTATCGACCAGCCCCTTCGCACAGCGTGTGACACATCGGAGGTGCGAGCTCACGTTGGATCGATATGAGGCACACGTAGAACGGCGGCTGCTGAACGAACTCTCCGTTGCCAGTAGAATGCCGTAGAGACGAGGGCCGAAGAAAAAAAAAAAGAAAGAGAAGAAAAAAAAAGTGTGAGTGAGAGTGATTAGCATAATCCGCGCGTTGTATAGGGCACCGTTCTTTTGCATTCTTCCAAGAGCTTGTGCCGCTCACACACACACACACACAGAGAGAGAGAGAACGACAACTCGAATGTTACTCCAAGTTGCATGTGGGCCGATTCAGCCCGAGTATAAATGTTACTCCTTGCGATGTTTCGTGCCGCGGGACGGTGACGGGGGTAAAAAGAAAAAACGAAGAAACGTGGATGTTGCGCGATAGGGTACACAAAAGCGTACGAGCAATCGGATGTGGGCGATCGAGGGTTTTGATCGAGCCTCGGTCGCGAACGTTTCCACGATTTATCCAGCACAGAATAACATTTCCCCCGTTGACTCCCAACGTACAATTACCTATTGCGGTATAACGAGACGACTCGTACAAAAGGCGAAAACATTTGAGTACCGTTCAACGGAGCAAAATAAATGGACAGGCGAAACTCGTGAAGGAGGGAATTTTGCAAATGAAGAAATTATTTGACAAGTTGGAGCTCGAGTTTCGTTATTTTGAGACGAATGATACTTAAAATCGCCAATAACAATACGATTTTTTTGAAATTCCATTTGGTCTCGTGACGTTCATTTCTGAAAGATTACGGAGAGCTTTACGGGCATGTAACGTGCATTGAGATTGCTTTGGAACAGCTAAAAGATTTCCCTTTGATCGACGGACATTTGAAGAAAAGTGATTTTGCCAGTGAAGAAATTATTTGATCAGTTAGAAACGGAGTAGAGTTATTTCGAGATGGATCCATGATTTATCGAGTTTTGAATGAAACCTGATTACGTAGCTTCATTATTCTCGCAATAAGCTCTCAGTAGAGCAGAGAGGGGCATGTTGAGCAAGTTTGAAATTATCGCCCTGTAATTCCTCAACAGTCCGTCGTATAAAAATGAAACCTACTTTGGTCAATAGGAAATTTATCTGCACGGAGAGAATTAAAAAGTAATTTTTGTCGTGAATTTCACGGTAAAAATTACCGTGATATATTTCAATGTGGTGACAAGTGAGAAAAGCATAATAATTCGTATGCGACAAGTTTTTTTTAACTCACGTTACAGAACATTTCAAATACGTAGCTAAAATTTTACTACACAAGAAGGGTAGCGCGCACGATAATTTTTACCGAGAACACAATACATTTTCCTATAACACTCATTAAATTTTATAATAAATCTTAAAATAACTGTTATAAAGACGATACTTTTTTATAGACATTTTTGAAAGGCATAAAATAATAAAATGCACAGTAAAATTTCGCTGATATTATATATTTTTTAAATTTAAGTTTTGCGTATTTTGTTACACATCAAAATTTACTAGAGAATCTGGTAAAGTTTTCTATCTGAAGAAGAAATTTTATTTTATTTTCGTGAAAATCTGTGTTTTACTCAGTAATAATAAGCGAAGTTTCAGGGTTGTCATCTGGTTACCGTTACTGCACGGTAATTTTTAACATTTAATTCTCTCCGTGTGGGAAAAAAAAGTCTGTAGACGAAATTCTTGTTATTCTTATCGTTTCACAGATAATCGCTCTCAAATGACTAAGGCCATATTTGCTCAACCTGCCCCGATAGCGGGGTAAGTTGAGCATGAGTATGAGGTACGTTGGGCAAAGTAAGAATTGCCTAAAAAAATCAGACGTATGCAACATGATTTGGCACAATGCAGTAATAAACCAACAGTTGCTTGTTAATGAGTTAGGTCTTGAAACATTAACATTAATTGCAATGAACTTTGAAATATTTTTTCTCATACAAGGGTAGAGGAAAAATCTTTCTATCATGTTTTTTTCACTTTTGGGTGCAAAAATAATGAAACGTCCCGTGTTACCATCTCGTGCACCGTATGGCAACGGGCGATGGCGTGATATGTTCCTCGCCCCCATGCCCCTCTTTCCACCATTTGATGCACCCGCGTGCGGTGCTTAGTTTTCCAGATATTTCGATTGCCCAATTTCCCCGACTGCTCAACATGCCCCTCCCTAATTATGCATTACATGTCAAGCCTGGAGATAAATTGAGACACCGAGTTTATAACGGCATATTAGTTCGATCCTTGATACCGAAGTACTAATTTGGCTCTCTTGAGTTCCTGTCTTTCATGGGGATTTCTATCTAAAAAAAATATCAACATTTTAATTTCATCCTGTTGTCCAGCTGCTGAATCTCGTGCGGAAATTGAGGTCGAGCTTTGATCAGGCCGATCTTAATTTTCCTCAACTTTATTAAGGCCCTGGATTGGAAGCCTCACATGGACCATCAGTGACCGGTCACATTTTGCTACCCAGGGCCATTGAAGGTCAAATAATCAGGGCCTTTAAAATTCCCTCAACGTTACCTCATGAATACTATTGCAGCCATATGCGTGCGTATATGCGTGGGTGTCCATTGTGAAAAATAAATGTGTTATTTCAATACGTTTCAGGCTCAGAATTCTTTCGTATATTTTGACACGTTTGATCCTGCATTCATTTCATAATTTATAAATATAATAAAATATTTATATATATTTATATGTACGAGGCAGTAAAAAAACCTTCGGCAGGTTTTATACGTGAAATGGGGGGGGGAGGGATTGTAATGAGAGAGTGAGAGAGAGAGAGAGAGAGAGAGAGAGAGAGAGAGAGAGAATCAGACAGACAGGGAGAAGAATTGTATACCTGTTATGTCACATCGATTACATTTAAACGCTTGTGATAATTATGCCATAAATTATTTAGTCAAGCTATTTATACTGGTTTGCCCCTATAATGCCAAAGTCTGGTATTATTAGGGAAATCGCCACCAAGGAATCTACAACTACTCCCCTTAAAGGTCCTCACTTAGGGAACCTAACTTACCTATTAATTCGTAATAGGAGGCCCGGTCTGGCTCTTTTATACAAAACCCTACTAGGGAATCCACAAATAGTCCCTTTGAGGTCCCGAATTGTATTAGGGATACCCTGTCAATTTTCTATACGGAATCTTTTAATTAAAAAATGAAGTTTCATTGGATTCTGTCGGGCCTAATGCCGTTAGTGTCGCATAAATCGTGAACTGCTCCGAAAAATTTACTATCTAATAATTGTAATACCTAACTACCACGGCGAAACTCGAGAATCATACGTTTTCTTGATCCTGTCCGCATTCTTTGTTTTTTTTCCCCTTTTTTTTTGGATCTACGAGACGGAGCAAAATATGTGTACAATGACAGACAAAATTCATGCAACATTCGTTTTCTCAAAGCTGTCAGCATTTTTTTTCGAATTTCTTCTTTTTTGGACCTACGAGCATTATTCTAACGATTATTCTCGCGTCATTGTTCAAATAAGCGCTATTGCGACATGAACAGTAAATTGTCCAGAAGGACCAGATGTGGCGAGAGAATAAGGAGCCAGGCAACGCGTGGGATAACTTGTCACGCGAGATGCCTCTCTCTCTCTCTCTCTCTCTTTTTCTCTTTGCATCGCACCGCATACATCGTATGTATTTGCGCACACGCGAAACATCCCGACGAGGAGACGTGCGCATCACTTTTACGCCTCGAAATGTCTGGCTCGCGCGCCCTTTTGCGTGATGCTAGGTGAAAAGAAACGTGTATATCTATGCCAATTATCATAATTGTTTCGAAAAGCCAAGGGATTCCGGTGTGGGACGTACCGAAGCCTGTCCTAATGCTCTGCGACGCACCGAGATATCATACGACGTTGAAGTTTGCATTGTTGGAACGCGAAGAGCGTTAAAAAAATATCTTTTTTTAAATTTCAACCGGAAGATTTTTTTTTATCTATATGCCTTGTAGTTCTCTAGTAAGAAGCCGAGAAAAACGGTCGAGACATTTTGGAAGCTGGAAGATTTCAGCTTCCGGCGAAAATTTCGGGTGCCGAAAAATGTCGGCTTCTGCGAAAAATTTCAGAACAAAAATCCTTCGAAAAGAAAGTAGAAAGTAAAAAAAAATTGATCAAAATTGTGAAAAAATCAAAATCTTCCCTAAAAAATGTGGAAAATGAAGAAAAAAAATTAACAAAACTTAATTCAAAATCAGAATCGTCTAAAAAAAATGCATAAAATAAATGAAAATGAATCAAGATCAATTAGAAATTACAGAGCTATACATTTTTTTCAACGACTTACAATAAACGAATTAAAATAAAAAAAGAAGAAAACTGAGCACAAGTAAAAAAAAAAACCCTCAACACGTTACATTTCTACGATACATTCCCAATGAAGGTTTTTTTTATACTCTATCGTCAAGCTCTTCGCGAATGAAACGAACGATTCCGATCATACTGTACACCTGCAGACTCATGTTAATTTTGTTTCCTACTTAATCGTCCGACGACGCTTTAGTTATGTACATTTATGTACTGCACTTCCCAGCCAAATAAGAAACGACAACGGAGACGAGAGAATGACGATTAGGCCACGAGTATATCCGCCGTGTACGACCAGATACCGAACAATAGGGATTATTAGCATTGGCTCAGCCTCTTTCGACTTTCAATAGGTATATGCGTATATACACGAGGAAAAAAGACTTTGAAGACATCTGCATCGAAGACCATTCTTACCACAGCTTATTGTCTCCATATTCAACATTCTATAATCCCAATGTCTTCAAAATCATCATTGGATAAATCATATTTATATGAAGGACATTTCCAGGACCGTCCTGGAGACGAAGGCAGCGAGTCGTTTAAAAAAATTTAAGGACTTCCCTCAAAGCAGCCTGATGTGCTGATGGCCAACATTACATGGATATAACGGCTTCAAAAAATATATATGGACGTATATATAACTTCATATCGGGCTCTCAACTTTTTCGCGATATATTGTAATCACGCCGTTACATTGTCCTCGTGCGATGCACACGACCAAAAGACACAATTTCATGCTCAAATCCTGGTTGATTTCCTTCGCGACATGAGGCATACATCTTCCTTCACTTTTTTTCGGCTTATCCGCGATTCCGACTTCGTGTATAACGATTGTATTATCGGCTCACTTTCTATACGTCCCTTCAATCAGTCGAGACTCTTTTTTTTCCATGTACTTGGCTCGATGCTTCGTTCGTGATTCTGCAGGTGCCATCGCAGCAACTTCCAACTGCTTCAGCGTTTTGTCAATCCCCCAACTCTTCCCTCGCAACGGTTCGACAATATATTACTCAAGAAAGGAAAGATGCACTTAGAACTGGTGCGGAAGTATTTCGTCAATGACAATATGATTTTTATTTTTGAGGCATCACGAACGGTTGAGGAGAAGATATACATTTCATTTTGAATTCGAAAAGAATAGGAATTTGTACGAGTTGAGGAGATTTTATTTTCGCGGTATATGGAAGATCGAAAATTAATTAAAAATAGGTGAATCGTGTTATGCGCATTTTTCGACAGAAACTAGCGGCGGATGATTAGTCTACTGCCAAAAATACGTAAGCAATGTTCTGGGTACAGAAAGAAAATTGAATTGAGATGGAAATAAATTGCGCAACTACATCAATAATAATGTTATATTAATTAATTCACTTTATTAATAATTAAGTAATATTAATAAATTTATTTGATTGGTAACAAAGTAATATTAATTAATTTACCTTATTAATAATAAAATAATAGTAATGAAATTACTTGATTAACAATGAATTTATATTAATGAATTTAATTTATTAATAACAAAGTAATATTGATGAATGTATTTTATGAACAATAAAGTAACGTTAATGAATTTACTGTATTAATAGTAACGTCATATTTAATTAATTTATTTTGATCTACCATAATGAATGATTTTAATGTATCATTAAATTTACTTTATCAGTAGTACAGTAATATTAATTAAATATTACCAGCAGAGTAATATTCATGAATTTCCTTTCTTAATAATACATGTAATATCACTAACAAATTAAGCTCGATAAAATTTCTGAGTTTAATAGACAAAAAATACAATTGATCATGCAATCAATACTAACAATTGTACTCGGTTTGGTTCGCACAGATTCTGAAGGAAGCAGTCACTGCAAGGGATGAACAGCTCGACGAGCTCGAGGCGATTTTTCAACATTTGCAGGAGTTCCGTAATCTCCGGGGTTACGAAAACATCTCGTCGCACCGGTGAGTGTTGCTGATTAACATTATATGAATTAACAACAGAAAATGTCATTTTTATCCAATCATTTTATTGGACAATTCTTGCTCTCACTCGAGAAAAATGCAATCATTTGTTTACTTCTTTGGTTTTATTTTATTATTGCAAAATAAAATTATTTTTTCCATAAATTAATTATTTGCTGTATGTTTTTATTTTCAAAAATCGTTTTTCAATTTTATTTTTCACTTGATATTTGATTTCTCGAGTTCGGAAAAATGCCAATTTTAAAATGATAATTTATGTATATGGAAATACGATATGATTAGTGGGCGCATTGTTTTTCCGTACGAGGCATTGAGGCTATGTATGAGATATGATGCGAGCGATTACGCAATGTTCAAGCCTCTGCTATATCTATAACCAATAGAATCTATAGTCAAGATACTGTGTTTCTACGTTGGGCGAGAAGGAGGAAGAAATCGAGGGATTTGTACGAGCCTGGTACGAATTTTCGAATGCTCGTACGGTTTATTCCCATGAGACGCCGATCGTTATACTCCTCCAATGTTTCCTCGGCTCTCACGACGATAAATCTCTTTATGAGCGTCGTCTCGTGTCACGCGATTTATAGCTCATCGTCGACGATTTTATTGCAAGCCGCTCGACAGAGAGTTCTCTCTCGTCTATGACCGAACGATCGACGAGAAGGAAGAGAACTTCTGGCTCGTGGTCGCACTTCCGGGGTTCACGAGACTAAAAATCACCAAGTTATAGCAATACGCTCATTTTGAAGTTCCATTTGGTCTCGTACATTTCGTTTCTGAAAGACTACGTCGAGGTTTACGGGCATGTAACATGCATTGCGATCGCTTTGGAACAGCAAAAGATTTTTCCTTTGATCGACGTACATTTGAAGAAAAGTACTTTGCCAATGAAGAAATTGTTCGACCAGCTGCAACCAGAGTATAGTTATTTCGAGATGGATTCGTGATTTATCGAGTTTTAGATAAAACCTGATTAAGTAGCTTCATTGTTTTCACAGTAAGCTCAGTAATTGTCAATCATCCGTCAAGCCTGGGGATAAATTGAGATACCGACTTTATAACGGAATATTAGTTTGATTCTTGATACCAAAGTACTAAATTACCTTTTCCCGTGTAGAAATTTGAGTCGGAAAAAAGTGCTGTCACTTATCCCCCTTCCCTCGATAATATCAAACCATAGTCAGGCCTTCTAACGTGGTTCAGGGTCGCCATGTAACATGCCTTAGGCCAGTTCCCTTTTTCGGGAACTGATCAGGAACTAGCTCGGGACTGACGAGGAAAGGAATCCATAAGGATACATTTATAGATGTTATTCCATTGCATACTCTACTGTCGGCAAGTAGTCTCTTGTCAGAAGACGAAACGTCAAAGATCGAACCATGAAGGGAGCTATGCAGCTACTTTCATATCTCGATTTTGTATGTTTCGTCCTCTGTCAAGAGACTTGACATCAAACACAGTTCCGAAGGAATAAATAACCGAAAGAGCAATTTGACTAACGAACGAACCATAGTTATCTGATTCATTGAAAAACGAAGTGATATCGTTTGGATTTGCCGGACAATTAAAAAAAAAAGGATTTGACGAAGGCTTCAACGAACCAACAACCATTCATTGGAAAACGTCGTTCGATTTGGTTTGATTTAAGTATTTGTATTCACGTTCAATTTGTAGTACATTTGTAGTTTAAGATTACACGCATCCTATGGTGCGTAAAGCATTTTTCTCCCTGATTATTTCCCTGATTATACGTATACATGTATGTATATGTGTGTGTTTGTTAAGATGTGTTATCATGCTGTTGTCATATTTGGAAAGAGTGACATGTTTTAGTTTAGGTGTTTTTGGTTCGGTTGTATTATCTCCACCTTAAAAGCAATGCGGGCGAAGCCGCGGGTAAAAGCTAGTAACTATTTAAAGTCCAAAGAGGCTGAGCCAATGTCAATAATCTCTATTGTTCGGTATCTAGTCGTATACGGCGGGTATACTCGTGGCCTAATCGTCATTCTCTCGTCTCCGTCGTCATTTCTTGTTTGGCTGAAAAGTGCAGTACATAAATGTACACTACTAAACCGCCGTCGGACGCTTAAACGATTTTAATCGATCCCACCTATCACTTAACTTCGGGGTATTACAACATAATAAATACCTCCTGGGCACCATCCAAAATATTACAGATCTGCATCAGTAACTGATTCTTAAAAAATATTTATCTAATGTGTAAACATGACGATCACTAGGACCGTGACGATTACTGGGCCGACCACCCTACGAATTACAATCCGTGCAGAAATATTTTCATGGATATAGTTCAATTCGGACTAGGATCCTGGTTTCTCAAGCGAAATGTAACGCTCGCAAATAGGATTCCAGCCAGGATCCTAATCCGGAACTTTTACGAACTCTAGTCAGAATCCAAATAGAAACTTTGCATAGGATTCAGGCTAGAATCGCGAACTTCTAGAACAAGATCTAGTTCGATATCAAATCGGATCCCAGGGATTAATGTAAAAAAAAACACCAGGAGGTACCGATCCGTATCAGCTGGAGATGCTAGACGTTTTCTGAAATCATTTATTCAAGGATCTGAAAAAGTTCAAGTAAAAATTGGTGCTACAGTATAACAGTCAAAACGTATATATTTTAATAACAGAATTTCGAACAAAATTCTTTACATTTAATTTAAAAAATTGAAAAAACAATATATAGCCTTACCAAGAATAAGGTGAAAATTTGTGCTACGATATAACTGTCAAAATCATATATTTTAATAACAGAATTTCGAACAAAATTATTTTAATAAAAACTTTCGAAAAAGCAATATATAGAAGTTGAAAGACTTATATTTCCTGGAGAAAAGTGATATAGGTTATTTATTCTAAGTAATTATATTTAAATTAACTAGAGGTCGTTCAAACTAAGAAAACATGTAGTTAATACGTATTTCAAATTCTTACCACCACGTATCCGCCTTGTGTTACGTAGTGGGCGCCATCTGGATGCCGATGAGGATACCCCTTCTAGGGAATCCGTATCATATCCCGGTCCGGATCCGATCGGAACTTAGATATCCCCAAGAAATTTATGCACGGAAAAGCACGAAATTTCAAAAAAAATTTAAACTGTCTAGAATGAATCCGACTAGTTTATATTGATAGGGCAACGTGGAACTCGGGCAAGGAAGTTTCGTGGACGGAACAGCACAGAACTGACGACCATTACGGCGCAGCAAGCACGTTATTGGCGTACCCTAAGGATCCCTGGAAATTGGCAATTATTGCAACCCATATAAGTCCGATCACCTAACCGCGCGTCCATAATTTAATAGTGCAAGGCTAGCCACAATGGCTCGTGCATCGTCGTCGCACACATACGATGCACCCTATTCGGGCCCGTCCATTGCATCCGGGGCCCTCGTTGGTCCCGCGGTGGATCGTTAACCGATAATTAGAAATTTGAAAGGAGAGCAATTCGAGGAGGAAAAAAATAAGCCCAAAGTGCACTAAACAACGTAGGAGGAGATGGTGCATGGCGCACTTGCGTTTGTGAGGGTGAATGCAGAGGCGATCAACTGAAAAGCAACTTTATCGCAATCGAAATACTTTTTTTTGCCTCCTCTTCCTTCGTCTATCCAGCAATTATTCGCACGCCCTATCGTCGCCGGGCCTAATCCAATCTGCTGCACTTTGTGAGCGCACCGTACCAGCTGGCGAACTGCATTCTGTCTGGACGACGACGCGCAACTCCCCCAACTTCCGGTCAATCAGCTCTCCGAATTTACGGCAATTTCTCGGTCCCTCATTTTTCTTTATTTTCTATAAATTCTCTACATCTTTTTTTTCATTCCTCATTATCGTTTCAATGAAGCAGCCTGCGTACATTTTTTTCCTCGATCATTTTTCGAGTAGTTTCCTTCTTTTCATCGTTTTCTCCAGCCGGACTCTTCCCGACCATCCAGAAAACATTCCCGACGAAAGGATTGGCAAAGAAAAAAACTGCCATCGCATTTCTTCGGACCCTCAGCATTGGACTGAGGGTCCAAAAAAATCGAATTCTTTGTTGGCCAGGTAGAGTAGTTGACAATTTGTCCTCGCGTAATTGGAAAAAGCGATTTTACATATTCTCAGAGGACACAACGTGGTCGCTCCGAGTTCTGTGGAAATAAAAGTCCAGACGCTCATGGAAATCCAGTGTCAAACGGAGAAAAAAGATGAGCTTGCGAAGGAAAAAAGAAAAGTTGTGTATGGACCTAATAGACCTGAGAAAATCGAATTCCCTGCTGTAATATCAATGAAATTCGAAAGACATGTTCCTCAAATGGCGTAGAGGTGCACTTAGAAAGGATTCTTTGAAAATCAACCCCTAAAAGGATAAAATAGGATGTAATAGTTTGCATGGAAAATAGGGTTTTGTTGAAAACGGTCCTCGAACTCGAATGTCTCCAAAATAACTGATCCTCGTATATATGTACATAGAAAAAGAGAAACGTAAAGAAATGATCACAAGGAAAATCGAGTTCGTCGTAAACAACTGTCGAACACAATCTCCTAATGCACCCTTTCTTTGCGCCTTCACCCTCGGTCCGCCATCATCGGGCTCGGAGATCCTCAGGTTTGCTAACACGAAGTTATATCGGCGACAGGAAAACGAGAAAATCTTGCGTCTCTTGCTGAAAATATACTATTTCGTTTGCCCTCCTTGGTACTTATAATACGTCACGAAGCTCGCAATTTCAATGGCTTTTTCCAGCAGACGCACCGGAGTACACTTTCCCCAAATATTTTTACGCATATCTGAGATACAGACGGATCATTTCAATCTGGCAAATGGACAAACGTCGATTCGCTTTTTTTATTTCGATGCTGATATCCGGTTTTTGCTTATCGCAGTCGAAGGAAAAATGTGCGAATGAGGTTGTGTTCGGACACAGCTCCGTCGGAAGGCTCGTGAAGTTAAGGGAAAAAAAAAGGAATCAAATCTTTGAGTTATGATAGAATATATTTACGGTTGAAAATATGAATTTTTAGAAATTTTGTATAAATATGAGGTGTGCTGCATCGAATATATTACAATATTAAAATAAATAAAAAATTATACTTGAAATATGTAGCTGTGGTAGAATTCCATTCGTAAAAATAATCATTTTTACGAGTGTAAAATGTTTTAAATTTAAACACTTATACACTTAAACATTTAAAATATTTTTTTAAGTGTTTAAGTATAATTTGAAGTATAATTTTGTTCTATTTGAAGGAAATTATACTTACAATGTAGCAATGACAGAAATTCACACGTAAAAATAATTACAGCCATCTCGGATTTCGTAAAAATAATATACTAAGCTCGTGAAAATAATTATTTTTACGAAGGGATTTCTACCATTGCTACATCGGAAGAACAATTTCAAAAAAATTAAAAAACCTTTACATTTCACAATTGTATTGAAAATTATACTTCAATGCTTAATAAAAACTGCTTGAAAAACTTTAAAGTTCAAAAACATCCCTCATATTATTGACGCACATTTTCAATTATAATATTAGGAATGAGCGTTTTTTTTTTGCGCCACATTTTTGTAACACGACGAACACCCTCAATCCAATCGTCGCAAGTTTTTTTCCCCTTTTAACTTAATCGTACGCGAATTCGTATTCGTTTTAGCGACAAATCGGTACTAATCTACCAAATGGATAAAAACGAGACTCGTGAATCTCTTGTCGATACAATTCTCCAGGAATCGTTCACTATCAAGTAGAATTCCACAAATATGTATAGCTTCTCGTTTTTTTTTTAAATCTAGTTTCTAACGTCAGCTCGAGCCAGCATCCAGTGGAAAAAGAACCATTCCCGCTTGTTTGTAACTTGTGAATTGCAATTTGTGTTTTGTCCCCCACTTTGATCGCAGCCCCCGAGGTTCGAGAAAATACGAGTCCGATGGATGGACGAACAGCGAAGAGAAAAAAGGGACGAAGCTAAGGGAAGAAAGAAGAGACGGGTGTGTAGAGGGCGCCACGAGTACGTAGTTGAAGGCAAAGCCATCCAGCCGGATATCGACGAGGCAGATGAGCTACCAATAACTCAATGTGCGCTTATAAACTGATCAGACTCTTCTGCTCCTCGCAGTTTTCCTCCTATCCCGTTCCAATATCCCTTCTTCCTGCTGCTTGCGCCTCTTACGATGCTTCGATTTCTTCTCTTCCCGCCCCCCCCCCCCCTCTTCCTATCTTTTTCTTCCTTTTTTTCTATTTTTGTTCCTGCTCTTCCTCTCTGCTTTTCCGCCCCCACCTCTCTCTCTCTCTCTCTCTCTGACTCTCTCTCTCTCTCTCTCTCTCTCTCTCTCTCTCTCTCTCTTCTTCTCTTCTGTACGACTACAAAAACGACCATTCGACGTATTACCCCGTGGCATCGCACCCACCTTTCTTTATTTCCTTCCAGCGCTTCCTACATCTTTCTCGCTCCACGTTCCCGCTCTCGAGAGAAGTGCAAGCGAATTTACCGCACGATTTAACATCCCCTTCGACCTACGGGATATTCATCCACCATCACCATGTAGTCCACCGTAGGCACGAAACTCAAATGTCTAAGCATAAATATGCGCAGCTTTCCGCGAAATTGTAAATGAGCTGGTAAATTTAGGCCACTTGAGGCACTCGTTGATTGGAAGTTTACGCGCGGAAAGTACGTGTTTGAAAGAGAAATGGCGAGGAACGTGCCTTGTGTGCCATAACACTACTCATCTATAACCTTACGTGTCTTTCATTTTATTTCTTTTTTTTTTACTTTAGTCGCACGTCAGGGATTTTTTTCATTTTTTTCATATATATTCAATAAATAATGAATAAAATCCCCAAAATACAAATAAAGTACACAAAAATAATAATAAACAAAAGAAACCTCGAGAGACACGTATTGTTCATTAGATTCATCGTGTAGGATTAATTTTTGTTTTATTAATGAAACGAGAAGACCTTAAGACCGTTGTCCATCTGGACAGAGGTTTGAAAAGTATACAATTAATGGCCTGTTTACAAAGTGGCGCAATCTCCCGGAATTTCCGGTGTACTCATGTCCGCGTCGTAAAACCCTTTGAAACGTTTACCATTCCAACCGCAGTGCAAGTCGGGCTCGCATGCTTCAGGCGCGGTGTCCCACCTGACTAACGAATTATTTTTAAGCTGAACTTCGAGGATATCGCAGCCAAAATTGAAAATAATTTTTTATTCATTTTGAACTTGTGCGTTATGAATTTATTATTTTAAAAGGTTTATCCGTTTCGTGTCATATTTGGAAGCTGGTCTCGGATAGCCCGAGTTGATAAAGCTCGAATTGATGAATTATAACGGAATATTCTTTATCAAAAAACATTGCTTTTTATTGTTCAAGAAGTTGAAAAGTGCGAAACACGTTATTAACATTTTCCGTCGAGCTTTTTATTTTCTGTTGCCACGTTTTAATATTTTGCTCAGCTGAATGGCAAAAGGTCGTAACATGCAAAACAGACATTTTTCATTTACAAGGTTCGGCAAGTACACGACATGCAATAGCTTCGTGATTTCGAAGTTTGCATCGTTGGAATGCAATGAAAGTTCCATTTTTTTTTCAATCGCTCAATTTTTTGGCTTTCAAAGGACGAAAATTTCCTAAGCATTTTTTTGTCAATAGGGATCTGCGATCCAATTGTGAGGAAAAAAAAAAAAGATTTTCGATGATAATGAAAATAACGAAATGATGAAAATACTGAACTTTCGTTGCATTCCATCGGTGCGAACTCGGAAAATACGATTTCATACGATTTCATTTAACAAAAAAAAGCGTACAACTGTCTCCCCTAGCAAAGAAAAAGTCTCGTTTCGCTTTCAGCGAACAAATCCTTTACTGCTCCAACGGAAATATCCCATAAAAAAAATATGATTGTATGTGTTTCACTTAGTTACATTTATTTTGTCTCGTTTCGTTTCCCAAATGCCCATAAATAAGTAGATTGAAAAAAGGTTGCGGATTTGAAGGCTCGCGATCGTGACTGCGACGCCGCGGCCCTGCGGGGCCGCGGCGTCGCAGGAAAATGTGCCCGGTAAGAATTTTCAGGCGTACTTCAGACACAGGTAGTTTTCGTTGTCGTATGCAAATTACATCAGCAGCGCTCCTCGTTTCCTCACACCGCGGGGTTTCTCGGCTCGACCGCCCGTCGAGCTTTTTTCCCTAGCAAGGCAAGAGAATTTCAAAAGACGTTCGTGCGCGCGCGCATACGAACCTTTCATGATCGAACTGCGCGTAATTCAATCGAAGCTTCTCGCGCTCAAAGTCGAAGCACACACATCGTACTTACGACGACAATCATTACAATAACAATAACAACAATAATAATAACGAAAAGTCAACCCCTATGCAAATTTTTTTCTGTCACGATTACGCGACGAAAATGTCTTGCTGACGGCTCACGTTGGCTCTTCAATAACGGACCGAGACTGCAAGAGCATTAACGTCTAAAAGTAGTTCGTTCAATGTGCGATATAACTATTGTCGATTATTAACGAATCGAGCCACCTCGAACAGATTCACCACCTGAGGCATTCAAAAGTCACCAACTCAGCTGGTCTGGCCCTTTGATGCGGTCACGTCGTAGGCACACAGCAATTTCCTTCTATTAGGGTTTTTTTTTTCTCGTGTCCTCCCGACCCTCCAATTAATTTGTTATTATTATTAATTGTATTATTATACTATTATTTGAGAGTCCGATAGGGGATAAATGTGTCATACGATATATATATATATTTATTTACGGACCAGTGCTGACGTCCGTTTCACCATCAGGCTCTCGCAGGTGACACACCATGCTCCCTTACCGATAAAGATCTCTTCGTTCGCATTATACGAAAAGCATCGTATACTTTGCGGCTTTATATTACGGTCTCATGCCTCGTTATACACGGGGTATGTTATGGATACTTAATTAACGGGTTTGCGTGCCGTAGTTTTATTTTATTTTATTTTTTTCTCTAGGGCAAAATAGACCGAGCGAGCGGAGAGAAAAAAATTATGGGTGAAAGGCACGTTATTGATCATAGAGCACAGATATGCGTGCGTGATAGAAAGCGCGTGGGCTGTTTGAGTCCGACACATGCCTCGCGAGTTCTTTGATCACGATACGATCACAAGTATTTTTTTTTCACAATTAAAAACTCCGACCTCGGCTTGAAATTCGTGGGCTTTCGTGGACGATACACGTTCAAACATTCTAAGTTATTCAAGTTTCTTTTATTATTGAAATGTGATAGTTGTAAGACAATCTCGTATTTTTTTTTTAAATTAAGCCAGTATAGACGGTATTATAACAGTAGAAAAGAAACAAGAAATTGAGTGAGGTAATGATTGAAGCTAATGAAACAGTTCTACATTTAGTATTTACTGCGGAAGTTATAAATGCTAAAGGGCGGGTGGGCAATACTTTCAGAAGGGAAATGGTATTTCCTACTTTTAATTCTATCTTCTATATTCTTCTATCTTCCAATTTCTTCTACACCTATTCTGAATTTTTCTATATTCCAAATTCTTCTAAATTCCAAATGCTTCTATCTTCTAGATTTTTCCATCTTCTAAATTCTTCCATTTTCCAGATTCTTCTATATTCCAAATTCATCTATCTTCTAAACTCTTCTAATTTCTAAATTCTTCTATCTTCCAGATTCTTCTATATTCCAAATGCTTCTATCTTTCAAATACTTCTATCGTCTAAATTGTTCTATCTCCCAAATTTTTTTATCTTCCAAATTCTTCCATCTTCTGAAGTTCTTCTATCTTCTAAATTTTTCTATCTTCCAAATTCTTCCATCTTCTAAATTATTCTATCTTCTAAATTTTTCTATCTTCGAAATTCATCCATCTACCAAATTTTTCGATCTGCTTAATTCTTCTATCTTCCAAATTCTTCTAAATACTTCTAACTTCTAAATGCTTCCATCTTCTAAATTCTTCTATCTTCTGAATTCCTCTAGCTTCCAAATTCTTCTATCGTCTAAATGCTTCTATCTCCCAAATTCTTGTGTCTATTAAATCTTTCATCTTCTATCTATTAAATTCTACTCATCTTGTGATACCCATGTAAGAGAAACATCCTCTCGTATGTACAAAAATAGCGGTGATGCAAAATATTTTCAATAAATTTTCACCATTGAGGATTATTATCAACACAGATTAATATGTATTGTATATGAGAAAATCTGTTAAATTTCCTGATTACAAATAAAAATACTAGCAACACAAATACAATTTTGCTTCGTTGAAAATAAAAATATGATTGAATCTAAGACATATTTATCGCATGCAAATAAAAATATTTTTTATTCAAATATATCTCCTATATATTCAAATTAACTATGTATTTCGAGAACATACGTATTTATTGAATTGTCTATATCAAGAAATGCTCGAAACAAATTTAAAAATATATATATTTGAAACAGAATCATAGTAGGCCGTGAAGCAATGAAAAGAATTAATAGCTTTAAGTAGATATTGTACTACCTAAATCGAATAAACTTTTTCAAGAAGCGACCAATTTTATGCCAACTTACTTTCAGCCTGAAAAAAAAAACGAATGTAGAGGCACTACAATTTTATAATATTAGTAAGATTATAAAGGTTATTTGCGTCGTTGCCTGATGGTAAATTTAAACATTTTGAGATCTTCCAGTTTCACAGATGCTTCATCGAGCATTTTTTTCGGAGATTTCGCACTTTAGTACTTCAGTCATCCTGACTCGAAAATTTGACATAGACGAACAGGGTTTCAGAAAGACAGAAATTTCTGTACTTCGGGATTCGCAATCAAATATTATGTGACGTGTTATTGGTGCACGCGAGGCTTGGAGAACGCGCTGAAGACGCGCCAGAGGCGTGTCTGACAGAACCCTGCGGATCTCGCGACAATGGTCCACTGATGAATGCCCGTATACATTTACATGGGAAATAGCGTGAGTCGCGTGAGAGGACGATCGACGAAGAAGTAGAGAAGACGATGGAACGAGCGCGTTCCATATGTATAGCCTAGCCGCGCTTATATGCCCACATTCAACAAGATTTTTGACGCCATTAGACTCCCCGACGGGAAATTCTTTAACGATTTCGCGACGATAAAACGGACCCATGAAAGCGTAAGGAACGCGTAAATATTCACGAAGTCATTTACGAACGTTTATTTATTCGCTATATTCGATTTATACCTGCATTGTCGGTTGCCACTAAGTTTGCTATTCATATTTGCCACGTGCATTCGGGATGAAGATAATCTGGAACCGTGCTTGAGAAAAAAAATAATTATTACAATTGCAGAGATTCATTCGCGTTCTTTTATTACATTACAACAAGTATAAATTCTCCTTGAATACGAAGAAAAATCGTGAGCGTTTTTATTCTATTCTCTAATAGTCTGAATAAAACTAATATCCTAAAATCTTAAAGATGTATGGAAGATAAAGTCCTTGGCAAGAGTAGCCGAAATTTTAGTTTCCCAAATATAAGTCTTAGGTATGAAGTAAAAGTTGCAAGTGGCGTAATGTATAGACCAAACCTCAAGTATTTCAGTAAAAAGTGTTTTTTTCAATGTTTTTGTCATCTGTCTATGTTAATATTAAACTATTTAAACTTTATTTTTGATTAGGGTTGCATCATATTAGATCTGTACGGGGTCCTTTCGCTTACTGCCCACCTTAATTCAACATTCTTCCTCCCCGTTAATATTTAACTTTCTTAAAGAAAAATTCTTAGAAGTTATAATTCTTCAAAGGATTGCCGGTTCGATCTGAAACTTTGCGTACTGACTCATAACCAACAAAGTTATAATTCAATTTTTATTACCATCGTGATTCTTCCATTACTGGAAGAATCACGAACATCAGATTTGACTTTTTTTTAAATGCATTTTATTCAAGAGGTTTTTTTTTTGTCACACAAATCAAAGAAAATAAATAGTCTCAAAGTTTAGTGTTTAAAGCTTTCTGTTTCAATTTTTTTTTTAACCCGAAATGTTGTGCTTCATCCCGGAAAGGAAAGGCGAGAGACGATGAGCGGTATACTCAACTTCCGGTTTAAATGGCGACCGTGCGCCTCGCGGTAGTTCCCTTTAACGCTCCGGGCGCGGATTCGGATGGCGGCGGGGAAAGGGGACGCGATGGCACAGTTTAAATGCACGCGACCTTGCTCTTGATAATAGTTTATGAACGAAGCGGTGGGTTCACTGGCTGGGTACTCGGTGATCGTGCTCGGCGCGGTTTACCGAGTCTGCCGGGACCCACTGCCGAGTTTATAGGGGTGGGTTTATGTTCTGGAATTAATTAACCCAGAACCCCTCGCGGTCTCATCTGACACCGAACTTTTCATCTCGACCTACTCCACTTTCCAATCCCACCCTCGCTCGTTTACAGAATTCATTCAACTCTCTCCGTACTCTTTGAGTCGATAAGTACCAAAACAAAATCAGGAAAATTCGTATTCGCGACAACAAAAAAATTTGCAGCAGAATTTCTATTTGATCAATTGTGCTACGCTCACGATATCAGTATCGCGAAGACGTAAGGTAAATTAATGATGCGAGACGAGACAGGGGCAATTTTATTATTGGTAAATTGCGAGTTAAATAACAAGGTTGATGATAGATTAATGTATTTATGTAAGATACTAATTAACAGTAAATTATAAAAATACTAGATTGATGATAAATTGTAAATATACTAGATTAGTAATAATGGTATCTAGTTATTCAAACCCCTTAGTGAGTTCGGCCAAAATGAAGACCTAGCTCGAGTTCGCATGTCCGAGAACCATAAATCACAAAAATTCATCGATATCCTTACGTCCTTTCTGCAGATAAAATTTACAAAGATCAAAACCCATCAATTTGTTAATTTAATTATATTGGATTTTAATTTAAAAATTGTGCGAATTATATTTTTTATTTTGTACTCAAATTACTCTAAAAATAATGATGATTTAGAGTGATCAGGTGAAAAAGATAAAAACTTGTAAAATACAATAAAATAAAATTAGTCATAAAATTAAAAACAATATGAGTAAAGAATAATTTTTCCCGCTTTGTCAAAAATCATCGCCAGTTATTTCTTTACACGTAACCCATAAAAAATAAGCTATATACTCAGAGCCGTACATCCTATACATTCAAAGCACGATCATAATTCTGTGGTGCAAAAAAAAATCATGTTTTTTTTTAAGACGAGGTGTTTACGAAGTTTCCTGGGCACTGCGCGTGCACGCCACCAAAGATTGCGAACAGAACGAAAGTCCAAGAAAGTTGCGAAGTAGCGAAAGGACTGAGAGGTAGAAAAATACGTGGCAAGGGAGCTGAGATAGAGACGCGGGGTTGGTGAAGTTGGTTGAACTGCTGCCGGTGCTTTCCGAGGTGAGGGATGAAAGAAGAAAAAACACGCGACCTGCCTTAACCCAGTCACCTCTCCACTTAGCGATTTTCTCCTTTATCCTCTCCATCTTAAACGTCCTCTTTTTCTTACCCTCAAATGAGGGACTGGAACGTTGCAAGACTAAAAGCAAACGCTCGCTCCTTTTTCCACGGGTATGAAAAAAAGCAAGATACTCCTTATCGACGAAGTTTTTCCTTTATGGACTTACCTTCAGACGCTTAAAAGTCTCAACCTGGCTCGGGTTGTATTTGCAAATGATCCGGTGGTCAAAATACTTGAAGATTTTATCACCGCCTGCTACTTCCTTCACCCAGAGGAAAAACGATCGACCTGTTTCGGCAAACTTTAATATCATTTTGTGTATGAAAAAGAAATCTTAACTTTTTTCGGAACGCTTTTCTTCTTGCTTGACACTCGAATTGGTACAGTACGTCTAGCGTATTAAAATCGACGTGCCGAAAATGTTGTTAAAGCTTACATCGTTGGAATATAACAACTGAATTTTTCTACCTGAGCCAATTTTTTTAGCGCTTTTATCCTTCGCAAATCTCTGAAACGTTCTTTTAGGATCTTCTTCGGAGATCATCAACCTGAATCTACAAATATTTTCGATCATAATTTATTATTGTTGAAAATCTTTCTAGATTCAGGGTAAAGATTCCTGATAAAGACTCTAAAACAACGCTTGAGTGATTTTCGGAAGCTGAATCTGCTAAAAAGGATTCTTCTGTTTCCTTGCTTTTATTTTTAAAAAGTAAATAAAGTGATAAGAAGTATTTTCATTTCATTCCAACGAGGCAATTTTCAACATCACTACCGAAGGTTTTTAGGACCCCCTCATTGGAGTAAGAAACTCGCATTTTAGAAAATCAACCCTTCCATCAACGTGTTAACAGAAACCAAATAACAGAAGTTCGCCACGAAGCAATTGTCCAACTTGTCTAAATCCATGCAAAGCATAGAAAAACCGCAAAGATCGTGATCAGTGGGATGAAAAGCTATGATGCCATAATTGGGGTATCCACCAACATGGCGCATGACTTCGCCATGTTGGTTGTAATTGGTTATGATTCTCCACATTGATCCTGTGTGGAAAGAACGAAGCACCTTCGGTGAGGATATGCGTGAACAATTGCAATGTGCGAATCATATGTACGGGAGTGAAAACGGGCAAGAAGCGATGATGCACTATCCTCCCGAATCCGCAGAGCCCCACATCCGCATGAGTAATCTGCAAACTTTCTTGGAGAACTTTTCGCGCCTCGTGTATACATAACTCGCAGCGGGGCCTTGCATACATTAAGTCTCAGTTGCCTAACTCACTTGTCCCGCCGTCTGTTTTTTCTTCTCTGACTCGCGTGCGTTTTCGTTTGGCTCCCTTTTACTTTCCGGTAGTTCCGTCGAGTTCCTGAGACTGTTGTCTCACTTCTTGGGAGGCAAACTGCAAGCAGTGGCGGAGTTAAAAGAACGAGGACGAGGGGATGAGAGAATGAGGGATGCGGTGGCTGGTACTTTGAGATACTTCCGGTTACCACTTGTCGTCGTGCTTTTATCCCAGAAGAAAATGGAAAGTGGAGGAATATCCGCATCTGAAGATTGCTATAGGGTAGACTTCTCTTCGTCTTAAGCCCTGAGGACTTTTGTTGTTATTTATAGCATCTTTAATTTTAAGCAATTACGATTGGTGTAGTATATCGATGTATTGATTTTTCTTGTATAACTCGAACTCAGTAAGAGACAATTTTTAACGCAGGCGTATTGTATGCACATTTTGGGAAAATACTCAAAAGGTACGATCTGGGAATACTGGTTTCTCAGTCGTTCCAGGCTTGTTCTGTTTCTGGGTCTGGTAATCGTACTTATGACACATGAGTTGACAGAATTGTCACGATGGTGTGGAATTGTCACGTCCATATTTTATGGCCTACTTGTTGATTACGGTACAAAGATCACCAATCTGGTATCATACATCACTAATAAAAAGGCTATGACTGGAACACTCAACTAGCTATTAATTGCTATCGTTGCCATTATTAGGTGTTAATTGCTGATTTCCCGTTTCCGGAAGTCTGCAGTCCTCTGGTACGATCCATCACTGATAAAAAGCCAATGATTGCAACACTTGACTAACTACTAATTGCTATAATTGCCATAATTGATATTCGTTATTAATTGCTGATTCCCCGTTTCCGCAACTCTGCAGCACTTTGGTATCATCCATCACTAGTAAAGTGCCAATGACTGGAAGACTCAAGAACTAAGGGAAAAGTAGAATCTCGTCTTATATCTTTTCCGCAGAGATTTACCTTTGAAATGTCTTTTCCGCCCGTCTGGCTTCCTCTTCGCCACTTTCACCCATTTATTGTAATATTTCACTGGCGGGAAGAGCTCCCTTCCACAGTGACGACACTCGAAAACAGCCAGATTTATGAACGGACTTCCGGACAAATAAACACACGTGGACTATATCTTCTACATATATATGCTGCGGCACTCGGTAATACGTTCAGCGCGTACGAACTCCGCAGGAGACTTCGTCGATTCCGCGTTGACGGAATGAATAATGGACATCGAGGGCATCCGTCACGGAAGAAAAACACGAAGCTTGCACAAACGCTGCAAACAGGGCCGAGTTTCTCGCCGCCCTTTGTCTGTCTTCAAGTAGAATGTGAGCGGAATTTGCTTCGTGGTGAGACATGGTAAGAAAGAGCCTCTGGATTCCCTCGATATGGAGAACAGAATAAATGGTTTTATTTCCCACTCGAAAGGTAACAATTACTTTGCTCATATTGGCTTTAAGTTGGTGTAAAACAGGAACGATCGAGAGAAAGAGGGACAGGTGTTCTGACGGCCGAGCGAGAGAGACTGACAAAATATATGTTTCACATCACCTTAAGGTGAGGCGAAACTTCGGTTTGTGATTTACGCCCATTCCAAAGCTTGGATCCAGTTTTTTTGGAAGTGGAATTTCTTTGGGCCAGAAACGTTTCAGAGACTGAGCGACTTTCACAATAACCTCCTGAAGCACCGCATACAATTTTTGGAACAAAATAATAAACTCGTATAGACCCAGTTTTCGAATCTCTCCGTTGGAACCATGGCCCAATGTCCTAGTGCTAAAACTTTCAAGTTAAGTTTAAAGTTTTAACGTACGTGGCACATCAGTTTGACACTTTTGGTTAATCTGTTTACTCAAATAAATATTTTGAGCCTTTTCTTCAAGGTTTGAGCATCCCTAAGTCAATACAAAAGCACCCTCTAGGTATCAAACTCCAAGTATCAAAAAATACTTGTTCGTTACAAAGATAGTGATATTTTTATGTTTGGGTCTATACGACTAAATTATTTTGTTCCAATATTTATACAATGGGTTTATCTTCAATCTAGATTTCTCTATTCTGGGCCTCAGGATGTTGACCCAAACAAACCCAAACCAATTAAGTTTACAAAGTTTCCGGTAAATTTTCCGATTGTTAATCCTCTTCGAGGAAATATTTTCCACTGGTTTACTTACGTGAAAACTATAAAGCACTCTCGTCGAGAAAATTCCTCGATCTCTGCGTCCCACGACCTATCGATAATGAAAACGTTCCCTCAGTGTTTTCTATTTTTTTCGATGAACTCTTTCTAACGTGAACGAAAAAAACAGCAACGAAGAGTCTCGGATATCATGTCGCGGATGTATTCTCAGTTTCGCATATTACGAGACTCCCTTTGCTTATTTTGCTCCTCGTTGTTTTTATAAGAATCGGGACCATGCGATGCACGGGATGAGGGAAACACTTAACCCGCCGTTTGCGTAAGGATCGCGAGGCAGCGGTTCGTCATGTGGAAGATGTCGATGTCGCTTATACTCGAACGATATTGAACAAATAAACCGATATCGTCGCGTGTGCACGTCACGTGTATACGATTATACCCTCGTATTTTCACCTGTTTTTGCTACTCGTACGAAAATATTTTCTTAAAAACCTTCTTTTTTTCCTGCGATGCATTCGTGGCAGAATATTTTGACGAGTAAAAATATCGCGTTGAAACCAGGATGAGAATTTGCACCTGCATATTTGTCTCTAAAGGGACGAATCCGTTCTATTTCCTACAATTTTTGTGGATCTATATACAGTGAGTAAAAAAAAGTATTTGAACACCGTGGTTTTCGGAACAACTCTTCGAAAAAAAAATAGATTTTTGCAATTTATTTTATTCGATGACTTGGTTCGAATTTAAAAATACTGTACTTTGATATTAATATAAGAGTAATCAATATATTTAATATAAGAGCAATTCATGGTGATAAAAGAGTATACAAATATTTAATATAAGAGTAATACATTGGGTTGGCAAATAAGTTCGTTCGGTTTTGCACGTATGAACGGTATGAACAAAACCGACCGAACTTATTTGCCAACCCAATATCGATAATTAATATAATAGAATATAACGTATGTTCATAAAAATTTCCATCAAACGAATAGAAATAAAGCCAAATGTGCAAATACTTTTTCCCCCTCTCTAAGTATAATTTACGCGGTTCAAATTGTCCCTTAAAATGTCTCGTCAAGATTTTAAGGGTTGGCCATTTCACCGACGAATGTTAAAGGATGCTGATTTTTTTTTCGAAGTGCATCCGTCCAATAAAACTTCAACTTCGAATTTGCAATACGTTTCCCTGCATCGTATTCGGCAAAGGAATATTGAAATCAATTTAGCACAGTATCTCATGACAAATTTCGGACTTAGCTGCACTTGATTTCTCTTGCTGTAATTCACTGCGCTCGATAACAATAAAATTTCAGCACAAATCGCGATTCTTCATAAGCAACTTTATCAAATTGTCTATATGTTCATTTGTTTCTTTCAAAAAACGATGTACGATATTACGTATGTGTCGGGGTTGACTTTTATTGGACATTTCTTAGTCTTTACACGATCGTCAATTAAATGTCAGACGCTCCTCAATCGTCAGGAAGTTCATTTATTACAAACCGGATCTCTTAACATTGGATTTTTGTGACACATATATACTTATACAAGGTGTTAGGTAGGTAGCTCAGAAAACTGAAAAGGGTGCTAGAGGAGGTCATTCGGGAACCTTTTTCCAGATGTCCGCAATTTTCGTTTTGTTTTAGGTTTTTTTCTAGTTTTTGCACCAAATAACGAAATTCATGTTACTTTATTACGTTGAATGTACAAAATTTTATATTATTGATAATCTAGAGATTCTGCGTTTAATTGAATACAAACTTAATCGACTTTTTCATTTACATTAGTCAGTATCCTCACCTAAATGTTAAAAATACCATTTCAACAAAAAAAAACGGTAGCATTGAACACGCATATGAAAAAAATAAAAATTAGATGCGCTACTGGTATTCAATTTATTTTAAAAACTCATGTACTTCGTGTGGTTTGCCTGAAATAAAAAATATTTGGTACAAATGATAAAAAAAAAGGTAAAATTTATTTTCAAAGTTAAAAGGTTTAGGATCCTATAAAAAACGAAAATCGCGGATATTTCGGAAACCGTTAGACCTTGGATAATACCGTGTAAGTCAATTCGACCCTAAATGACCTCCTCTGGCAACCTTTTTAGTTTTCTGCACCACCTCTTTAGCATCCTGTAACACAATTGATTTACTGACCTGACATTGATGATCCTACCCTCACAAGATAATTTTTTCCCAATTATTTCACAGCTCAGTGACCACTCGATCATCAATAACGAAGCCGGAACTGCAATTCGCATTAACTAATATTAACGAATATTGTTTGACACCGTGCGCTTAAGAGGGACTAGATCTGACACGAGATAACGAGAGAGAGAGATAAGATCACGAAGCTCGAGAGTACTGTAACTCACTGCGCTGCGTGACCCCAAAACGAATCGAAATTTTCTTTTTCTCTTCCTGATCGCAACCCCTGCGAGTCCTAGGAGACACCCACCCGCACGCGATCATCATACACGCTCGAGAAGCTCGGGAGACATTTTCGATCTAGGTATATATAAAGCAATGTGCTCCCTCTCTCTCTCTCTCTCTCGCTCTCTCTTAGAAAAGAGCTTGCACACCCTTATCGGGACAAAAAAAACGAAGGAATAGCGCCCAATCAGAAACGAAGGACGTGTGCGGAGTGAGGCTGCTCTCACCCCCCCTCTACGTATATGGTAGCGTCGTTTGCTGTTACTGCTCGCCTTGCCTATGGAATTCGTTTTTGTCGTCATGACAACCCCATAGCACCCCGTGTGCACACGTACACACGGCTATCGATACAGCAGTGCTAGTATATTCTGCTCGTCGAGGCAACAGTGGCAGGACATCCGAGGGGAGTTCTTTTTTCTTCTCAGTCCTCGTCATCGTACCTCGAGGGGGCGGTGTATATATTTCGACCTGATCGGAAATCGGGGATTCGAGATGATCCAGCATTCGACGGAGCGTAAAAAAGAAGAAAAAAAACTCTTGTCCTTTTTGCTCATATGCTTGAATTTACATCGCGAGTCGTTCATCATTGACTGGAATAAAATACGAGTCAATTACATATAGGGCGACTATTATGAGCTGGCCATGGGCTTTATGAGGTTCTGGCGCGAAAATTTTGCAAACGGGGAAGATATGATATTCAATGGTTTTTAAGTCCTCTTCGAAAAAAAATATAACGTATTTTTGTGATAAGCAGGATTCGTCCGAACAAATAATTAAGCGTTCAGAAAAACAATCAAAATTCCATTTTGAGCTCATCGGAATGAAGGCAAATAAATTCCGAATACGAAACACTCGGAAAAAACTTCTTTTCAATGGAATTAAATTCAATTGATCCACTTTATTTATCATTTCTCGATGACGGGATGAACGAAAAAAAGTTTTTCCGAAGTGTTTTTTATTTAGAATGCAATCATCTTCATTCTGCTGTACTCAAAATGGATTTTTTTTATTTTTTTCTACAATGATCAATTCTTTCTGGCAAATACTACTCATCAGAAAAATATGTTATATTTTTTTTCAAAGAGGGCTTAAGAAACCATTAAAAAACATATTTTTCAAGTTCGCATAATCTCCGCGCAAAATCCTTAAAAACAACATGGCTACCTTAGAATTGTCACTCTTCATTAATATACACTGCAAAAAAAATATTTCATTTCAATGGGATCTATTTCAATCAAATAACGTTTTTCCTTGTCTCGCGGCCTACTACGACCCTGTTTGTTTCAAATATATATTTTTAATTCTTCAAGCTATTCTTTTTAAATATTAAATATATTTAAATTAAATAAATAAATATTAGATTCAAATTAAATGAAAAAAGATAAAACACGATATATCGGATGAATACGAGAAAGGAATATAGGTTCATGACATGAAAGTGCGGTGGAAAAAAGTAAAACTATTTTTTTTTTCACTAAAAAGGTTATTATTTAGAAAAGAAATGTTGCAGAATGTATAAAGAATGCAGAAACTTACAACAGTCTTCTAATGAAAACATTAGCCATGAGATTTTCGAGAGACTGAATGGTGTATCATTTTTTCCGTCTGTTTCTTTTGTCTTAATCTACCAGATGAAACCAAATCACAGATTTATTAGGAATAAATCAAATGTTTATGTATTAGACGACGTTAAATAGATCTTGATTTAAATAAATAAATATATTTAAAATAAATAATTTTAATAATGGAATGCAATAGGAAAAATTTGATTTCACGAAAAATCTAGTTAAGTCAAATAAAAAAAATTAAATGGACGGCTCCAGTTAATATCAAAAGAAATTGTCTGTCAGTGTATATACATCAATTTCCTAACCCCAATGTTTGAATTTTCAATCGAACATGACTACGCACAACTTCTAAATGACTACTGATTTTACCAAACCTCGATTTCTGATCCCTCTCGCAATGTTGCTGCACGAAAAAAAATTCTCTGACATTTAGCGGAATGCATTTCGTTCTTGCAGCCTCGCCAGTGTACAATATCGATATTTTACCGTAAAAATGTTAGGCCGCGGGTGTTTTCAGACGAGGATAAAGGTATAGGGACCAAACGAATAGCCTGGATAGTAAAATAAGATGCGGGTGTATGAGGCTGCAGAAGACACGCAAAAGCAGAACGAACAAGTTGGCGGATCTCGAGACAAATCAGCAACAGAAACGAAAGAGCAGATATAGAAAAGTACACGAGGGAGAGAAATACGTGTCTGTAGGTGTGTTCATATATATTCACACACACACACACACACCTACATACGATCCAACTAGATCGCTTCGGGGGATGGTTCTAGCTCGTGCAACCCTCTCCTCGGAGAATTGATAGAGCAAAGAATTTCACCCCCTCGCATGCCCCGTGTCTTCCCATTCCTTCACGTTCGAGCGAATACTTCGCGGATATCCACGACACAGAGCTGTAACACGGTACGTGTTACATTTCGTGTGGCACGTAGGAATCGCTAAGGTACAAGGGTAGACGGGCACGATATGAAATGAGAGAAGGCGAGAACGGATGGAAGAGGAAGAGGAGGCATTGCGTGGCCTTCCTCCAGGACAGACGAATCGATCATACGTGGTGGAAGTTGAATTTTTATTGGAACATCGCGCGATCTCGAATACACACTGGATACACCGAAGTACGGAGACGTCTCGGAACGGGGTGGAAAAAGATACGTGGGCGGTATATCTTTTTTTCCAAAAGAACAGCAATGGGCACGTGGTCAATGGAAAAGAATCATCGGTGATCTTTCACTGCTCATCAACCAGGGTATCTGCAAAGGATCCCCCCAAATGTTTGGGGGAGGAAATTTGTAGAACACGAGAAAATGTTCTCATGCCAGGTCCAGGGGTGGGTTTGAGAACACTCGAAAAGATGGTACATCGATTTTTACGCTATGGCGTTCCAGGTCTATCTACCCAAGAAACGAAGATCTCTAGGCCTTCATGAACTTCCCCCTAATCCGGAGGAAACACAAGCTCCTCAACTCGCACACTCGTGAAAATACTCTTCGCTTTTTTACCAGCATCATATCCATATCCCTTACACCCCTTCGCGCGCCCTGGATTTCGAAAGAAATTCACACGGGGCTTTCATATCTTCGACGACGAATCCAACGCCCTTATTCCTTCTTAGGTATACTTTGCCTCGAGCAACTTTACTTACTTATACTTCGCGTACGTTTTATTTTTATCACCCCCCCCCCCCCCCCCCCCCCCTCCAACCCAGCCCAGTAGTCCCCTTGTCCGAATCGTAGATTCCAGACAATCTTTGCTGGATCAACGACAGCAATTGTCAAAGAGCTTGTCCAAAACGATATCCCATTTCTTCTGCAAACATTACAGCCTGATCGAGTGTCTCAACAACCAGCGATGCAAAAACGTCGGACGACTTTTTCAAATGAATTCTAAATATGGTGGTCCTAGTCCAAATATATGGTCACTAATGCTTATGCCCCTACAAAATACGGTCCTCCGCAATACCTTAACTGAATTATTATGTTTTATGGAATTGAGTTCAGTTGAAAAACTATGCTAATAAGTAATTCTAACCTTATCCAAAGTTACCAAAGTCGACCGTTTTTTTCTCTCGTTGCAAAAAATAATCGTTAGCAGGATTTTTATCAGTGTATGACATCATTATGCAAAAACTTTTGGAATCACCCTACGACAATGTCGATTCGAAAAACTGTAAATACATGTATATACGTTTTGACTGTCTTCAAAATCACATTTAGATAAAAGTAAGTACATTTACATAAAGATCATTTTCTGAACCGTCCGGTCCGCAAAGTCAACGGCCGTTTGCAAAAGTTCAAGGACCGTTCTAAAAAAGCAAGATGTGCTGATAGCAAATAGTTCATAGATACAACAAGCCCAAAAGATCTTCGCCCCATGTATATTTCCATGCATGGTACGTTCACTCATATGCAATCAAGCCAAAGAAAAGTACCCACACACACAGATGCTGTAGTGCGTATTGATTCCATTCTCGTTCCGGCAACTCTCTTTCTCCCTTCCGGCGAAAACCCATCCTCCTCTAGCGCACCATCCACCCCCTTGGATTCACATCCACCCACGTCCTCTGACAAGCCACCCCCTTCTGTATGTCCTCGCTGCTCTGTCTCGCGTGGAGCATACAGCAGCATCCGGTGATCTGAATTCCTTCTACCCTCGCTTTTCTCCTGCCCCATCCCCGCTTCACAACCCTACACTCCTGTGTACATGGTGCCTGGTCGCCATCCCAAAGTCCTCTCCCGATAACCTCTGTGCCTCGGCGCAGCCTGACTCGGCGAACAAAATATCCCGCCACCCTGCACAGCCCCTCGAGCTTCATTCCTTATCCGACATTGTTACAGACGTGAAATTCCCTGTATCGCCTACTCTTTCCACTTTCTCCCGGGTAACATCTTCCCTGGATTGTCGTATATTCATTTTAACTCTACAATTGTTCTTGTGCACGGTTAGTCTTAAAGGAACCTTGATCCTAGATATTGTCCATTTGCCGTGAACTTCCGATCCCACTGATGAGAGGATTAAAAAATGGACTATTGCCACAAAGGAGAATTATGTCCGTGGTTAGTCCATGAAATTAAGCATGGACCTGTGTGTGCCGTTGTCTGTGGAACTCTTCATCGGAAAGGACACTAAAGGTCATTCAAAAGAAATCATCTATATCTTAATGATCTTGATGATCTCTTTGGTCTTGACCAATTCTAATAAGTGCTCTTGATGAATTGTTCGATCTTGAATCTTGATAGACGAGAACAATAGGCAAGAATTATCGTCGACGAGCTTTTGACAGAGTCCCTTTTGCCTGTTTTCTAAACCCGGACAAGCTTAAACAAACCCAGTTGAAAAGGTGCTTCGATAGAGGGAATCAACTATGTTCGTGGTTGATTGTGAAAAAGTCCAAGAAAATATATCGAAGCCCATCAGCAAATATAATACGGCGAAGATATGCAGCAAGGTGAATGACCAGCTCCAGCACCTTATTGGTCCATGAAATTAAGCTTTGTATTGTATGTGCATTTGTCTATGGAAGTCCTTATCGAAAACGACACTAAAGCTCGTTAGGGATCTTAATCATCTTCATGACTTTTTTAATCTTGATAACTTCTAAAAAGCAATCTTGATGAATTGTTCGATCTTGAAACTAACAATAGATAAGACAATAGGCAAGAACTATCGACAATGCGTTTTTGACAAAGTAGCTTATGCCTATTTTCTAAGCCTCAACAAGCCCATACAAACTCAATTAAAAAGTCGGGTCGATAGATATAATCAATTATGTTAGTGGTTGATTGTGAAAAAGTCCAAGTAAATAGATCGAGGCGCATCAAACAAAATAATACAGCGACGATATGCAGGAAGGTGAACAACCAGCACCGGTATGTTCTCGTTTAAAATCAGCTGATGCGATTTCATTCCCCTGAAAGCACGTGGAACGAAGCCTCTACGACGAGAAAGTGAGAGCCCCGACCTACCCTTACACATTAATTATAAGGGGAATTCTACCCCAGTCGGTCTCGCTCTCGCCTGTATTCAAAGTGTATTCTCGTTTTCTCTCCGGTATTTTCGCTCGCCCCAAGGAAGCCAGCAGCAGGATCGCGGCCACGTAATTCCGCTTTCTTCTTTCTCGCTCCCTCGCGTCTCGGCTCTCCTACAAAGTTTCTTCACGCTCGAGTCTCTGCCTCGTCCTCGGTAGAGAGGAGTGGTGCTCTCTTCTCTGCTCGCTCATTCAGGTCTCGACGCGACCTTCAGACGGCCACCCTCAATGGAGACGTTGCCGCGGCAGGCGGTGTGAGGGCTGATTCCCATTACGAAACTAGAGCAATGCCCCGTTTAACTTTCTCGAGTTCAAACTCCGTCGCAAATTATCCTGAAATTCCGCAACTTTCCGGAGTTTCTAATTTGAGGACTGACGCGTGCGGTTTTCCTCTTTATCAGTGTTGGTACTTTAGGCACTGTAGAGGCAAAAATTAATTGTGTGCAAGCTCTTCGTTCAACATCTGCCTGTTGATTAGCAAAACCATATAGTGCGATCATTTTCTTTTGAACTTCAGTTGCGGTTACGCTGATTGTCCTGTTCAAAACTGGCGATACATGTCACGGGATGTTATCCAAATTGGACAAAGGATACAGCAAGTGCAAGTCTGATTGTAACCATAGCTGAATATATTTCCTTGCTGGTATGAGGACAGAAAGATGAGTATATCTGAAAATTTTTGTCAAGCAATAATCCGGAAATTTCTCCAATGAAGAGAGAAACGATACGCAGATACGTGCAGGAGTTCTCAACGAGCGACCTCACTTCTTTTATACTACACAGTGGGTGAGCATAGCATTATGCAGACTCGCAACACACATAGAAAAATATATACGCTGAGGGCGGTGCTATCTAACGTGAATTCTGACGTGCGTCTGTACCTGCATGAAACGAGTAAGAAAATAAGGAGCCGGGGGTGGAGAAAGACGACGACAACCGTACGTGGAACATATCTACAATATTGGATGTACGAACGAGAGAGTATGCCGTAGGGATAACGCTGGACGGGTAGACGAGGGGGGTGGTGGTGATTCTCGTCTTTCCTTCCAGTGGTTGATAGAAGAGAACTGTATAGGATATGGAGGCTGAGTTTCGGCGACGAACTGTGGTGGAACTGCTAGAAAGGAGAGAGAGAAAGAGAGGGCGAGAGAGGGAAACAGAAGGGGGTAGGATGCTGTGGCAGAAACGTTGGCGGGGTAGAGCAGGGGGGAAGACCTGGATGTCAGGACGTCACTCTGGAGACTCTGGGATACGAAGGGTGGTACACGAGTCCCTATTCCTCCTCCTCGCTTGGCGATGCTCCCAGGGGTCGGAGACGTCGAGTCTCGCGAATATACACAGAACCGGGTAAAGGACGAATGAAAAAATGCTAGGGATGAATTCTGAAATAGAATGGGCTTGAGCCTGAATGAAGGTCTAAAAAATGTACGTATTCTTCGGGAAAATCCAAAATTTCTACAACGATCCTGCGTTGCGCATTTCCGTGGGATCTCTTTAATCTTGTCCCCAAGTATCTAATTCTCATCTTTGGTAGTGGAGATTTTTTTTATCCGTTACCATTCCATCGATCGATTCAAGTCGCTGAATGCAGCTAGAAGATACAAAATTTCGGTTACATCATGTGAAAACTCAATGCCACCCAATCGCTTGGTTACCATTAATTTACTATAAACCCAATATTCGCTGTCACCATCAACTAGATGTCTTCCAGTGTCCACACCGAACCATGAAACTAGGAGAGCTTTTGGTAAGCTTCCTACCAACTATCGCCGATAGGACCAAAGTATACTACTTTGACTCATCAAGAATTCTTAGTCAGCCGGTAGCAGTTTAAGGTTTTAGAAAGCCAAAACTTTCGACGGACTCACCAGTGATCAGAGTAGGATGGGTCCTACATCATTTCACGGCGACGTCTGAAAGGTCCAAGGGATGACAAAAAAAGTCGAAATCTTTGAAGGCATGAGACTCACTCAGATTTTTCATCCAGCCTGAAGAAAAAGACAGTCGGGAATGGAATTACAGTCTCAAATTCGTATGTGGGTTACCGAAGGCCTTGCCGTTGGAGGTTGTCGGAGGGTTCGAGGGACTCTGCAGATTGCAAAGTGGGGTGAGTCAGTCAGCTACCAGCAACTCTCTCGGGAGGGTTTCGCGTTTCTGAATTCGACTTTAAACCGCGTCGAGACTCGACAGCCTCTCTCCTGCCAATGACGTCGACTCAAGCCCCTTCTATTAGGTTACCTACCCTATCCTCTACACTCGTCGGTACTATCCTCATCCTCCCCCTATATATACGTATTCGTAGCGTGCATACACATGGATATATATCTATTATATCCTATATACCTATCGTAGCTTACATTCTATCCTATTCCATCCAACCTCTGCTCACCCTCCGCTTTTGGTTGCTCCTCTCAGCTTGTCCTTCTTTGCCATTGGCTTTCCTTTTTTGTACTATTTCTTCCATTCACGTCTTTCGTGCCAAGCCGTAGGATCTTCCATCGCCGCAAAAGTCGTCGTCTTTCTCGGCTTCCATCGGTTTCGTCGTCGTACTCATTGGTTGCTGATGTGCCCTCCGGCCCAGACGTAAGAACGTACGAATAGCAGACAGAAAGACAGGCCCAAGATACACGAAATCCCGTATCCTGTCTCCTTTCTTGGCTCTTCGTTTTCTTTATCGCTCCCTACGAACTTATATCCAACAGCCTCGAATGAAATACGCCGAGTCAGCTATGCTGAATACCCGAGCCGTCGCTCCACAATTCTACGCATCCAGTGCAGATCTATCAGAAAGCTCCATTCCATGCTTATCACGGATTTTCTATCTACCATATTGCGAAGAAGCGCCTGAGACGGCGATGCGAAGCTCCAGCAATGATGACCAAGCGTACGGCTTTGGGTCTAAAGTCAAATCAATGCCAGTCGCGCATCAAATAATTCGGTAGTGAACCACCAAGTGGTCATTGCCATTTCAGGATGTACAGCAAGTGTGCTATAATTTTATGACGTTTTTTTCCTCGTTCTTTAGTATTGATGAAAAATAAAAAGCAATCTACTCGCTTTCTTGTGTGGACACGGCATTGCATTTTTTTCGTATTCCTATAAAGTCTTTGCGATTGTCGCAAATACCCTAAAAGTGCTGTGTCCTGATCGCACATCAACTTGTCTGTCCCGGGAACACAGTAAAATCGTCGAGCGCCCGTTCCGTTTGTTAAAAGAATGATGGGCGATACGCGGAGACTTCAAAGGCATTGAAGAGCTAAAAGATACAGGCGAAATCGTCGAGATGGTTCGACCAAGATTGCTGTTCCTCCATTTATTTCGTCTTCTTCCGGACGTCTTGTAAAGGCGGGCAAGTAACCCTCAAAGTGAAACCCGAGCCTTCCCGCCATAATGTAAGAAAAAGTCAACCGGATACACCCTCGGAATGCCAATAGTGAGGACACGCAACGGTGGCAAAAACAAATTACACCTCCGGTTTTTTGTTATACCGTCCATAAATTTTTCCGTGCGGTTTACCCGCGGTGTGTTGCCCGTGTATCGTCTTTCAAGGGTTGGTAAGTAGCCTCGCAGGATAAATTGCAACGAATAGAGGAAATCTAGGCGAGCGTAAGATCAAGCGTAGCTAGTCTCTTGGAAAATCGACGATATGAAACACTGTCTGGTCTGGCGCCTTTCAGCCTGACGTTGACTTAAAAAATAAGAACGTACGCGAATGGGATGGGAGCCGAAATGCTGGATTCTCGAGATGGAAAAAAATATTGAACTCAGCCGACTGGAAGGCTATAACCGCCTTCTTTCTTGCGCGGGTCTAGATTTTCGCCTCTTCTATAATGAATCTGGAGAACGTAAAATGGCCGCTTTTACTCTTGGCAAGTGAACGACGTGAACATGATTAGCCATGGGCTATTTAAATTTGATTTGTGCAATGTTAACCGAAAAGATGAAGGAAAACTACGTCAACGGGAAGTTTGCGCGCCCACCGTACACATTTCCATTTTCGCGAGGAGGGAAAATCCATGAAAATCCTTCGGTTAAATAAGATACGGCACGGACTGCGTCATGGAGAACAGGGTGGTTTCTCGATAGCAAAGCAACGATGAGGAAGGGAAAGATCCCATTACGCATCAGTTTACTTGCCGAATCAATTTCACCCGCTAAAAGCCGACTATAAATTCCAAGCGAAGCTAGATCAACTCATCCCTGCTCGCTGATTCGGCGTTTCTTGATGTTTTTCATTTTTACCTCCGCTCGGTCTCCATCACCCTTCTTACTGTAGATTTTTTTGCTTCTTCCACACACACACACACACATACACAGACACACAAACACACATATACTCATCACTTCGCACCCATAAAATTCGTTGGCGAACCTTACCTTGACACCAAAGAAGGAACCAGAAGATAGTGTATATCAATAATGTCACGAAAAAAGGATGACATTTCCAAAGGGATCTTTTAGAACTCCAGTTACACCGCTTGAGGAACGGAGAAGATTGATTACATTCTATGGCAAGCCTCCTTTACATTACACGTATGAGGAACGATGGAAAATGCTTGTGTTAACTAAGGGTACAATATATAATCATTGTACTTGAACTGCTGGCGTGTACATCAGCCAGCAGTTCTCAGCCACGTCTCACCACTTTGACTGAAAGGATTCCGTTAATTCGCCGGAAGTTTAAAAGACCCCTGTCTTGGGTTTCCATTTTCTCGTTTAAAGTACAAGGGCTCCTGAATCCAAAGAATTGCAAAAATACGAGAGGAATGCAAACAGTAAAGCCGGAGGAAACGAAGAATTTAGTGGTCTACATAGTCGCGTATGTATCCGATGCGAAGAAACACGTGAAAAATCCAGTTGATCCCCAATTACAGGTGGAGGATGGCAACAGCCTGCGAAGTCTCGTACGCCTCGATGTTTCACATCCATCGTAATCGCCATTGCCCCGTATTTTCTTCGCGACACAGACGGTATCGGAAAGCATCGACATTCAGTTCTGGTCCTTTGGTCGCACGATGATCCCTCCTCAATTGGGCGCCCAGGGAAATATACGTCGTTCTGGAATAAACTTCATACATACAACCGGGCGTATACGAACGACCTCCAACGGTTGAGATTCGTAACTGGTGGTGTTGGCGAGATCGGGCTATCTCATGAGATTCGAGTGTACGGAGAAAAGCGTGCTGGCTGTGGCATCTCGTCGTCGTCTTTGCCTCGCGCATATATACATAAATAGCTGCCTTATCTCTACCGCAAAGGAGAGACGGAGTTACCTGCTCTGCCGCCTGTGTGGCATTCAAGGGTTGGCTCAGAGGGTTGGTGGTCGTCACCGCACGATCATTCTGCAAAGTAGTAGCTTCGCTCTCGTCGCTCGGGCGGTGATAGATTGCCTTCTCGGGACGACCACCAGACCCACCAACCCGCCATGCTCTGATCTCTCGCGAGAAAGAAGAATAACAGATATAAACCAACCGCACCATCAACCGCTATACACTCGATGCCGGAGGGTGGTTACTATAAATTGCTGATCCTTGGATCCAGTTTTCACTGGAGACCCGCTTACACTGGCTCTGTGGAGAGCACAGACGAACAGCTATGCAGCCGAGAATGAATCGTCTTGCATGATATATTACTTGCCATTTCTTTGCACATTTTTTTCGGTATGGAAACGAGGCTGGCGGATAGATCCGTGTGCATGGATTTTTCTCGCAGAGAGTCATTGAGCCTCATGAAAATGGATAGATAGTTGTCGATGGATATTGAAGAAATGTTTAACAGTTTACGGTCCGAGAATGGCTATTTATACGCGTTATATCAATTTTCTAATTAGTTCACTTTCGTCATTGATGATAATGTTGACAATGCAGCCATTACTATAGTGTCTTCATGAACTGTGAAGATCCAGTCGTTGTAATTCGCAAAGATTGTCATTTCTATGGTGATGGAGCATCAACCGTCCATCTACCTCTTCTTGATGGAGGATGTCGTATAGTAGTTTCATTCTTAATTATGTTTTGGTGGTTTGACGTTAAAAATGCGTGAGGTAACGAGCTTTTTACAGGAAAAAATCGTAAGAGGAGGTGTTGCGATTGGTGATGGGGTGGTGGACCATTCGGTTTATAGATGTACGATGAAGCCAGGCCCAATGGGCGTGTAATCTACAAGGGTGTTTATGAGTCGCTAGGGCGTTTACACCCTTGTAGATACGTGCTTCACTGTGTGCCGTCTTTTTATTCTTCTTATACTCTCTAGACAACGTACAACATGGATATACCGGTAACGTACGTGCTTTTGTTGAACCACCGGAAATACTGTATCTACAGCGAGTGTGTTCGTGTTTGTTCGTTCGTACGTACGAGTGTATTGGTTCTGGCGTATCATCGCGACCTACACGTGGCCAAGGAGATAACCGGGTTACGTTTGGATACTGTTAATCTTCGTGGCCCGAAGAAACGTTTACTCGGGTCCTCGACGATGATGCGAAGAAAGCGAAAAACGACGGATCCCCCATTCCTTTAACCCTATAGGACCTTAATGCTTGTGGATCTTCGAAATCGAAAATACAGGAGAGAGAGAGAGAGAGAGAGAGAGAGAGAGATGAGAGAGAGAGAGAGAGAGAGGGAGAGAGAGAGAGAAGAGATAGAGCTAGAGCTGTGGAGCACCAGAGAGGGTTACAAGGGGAAGCGAATGAGAGATAAGCCCTGATAGTTTGTCCAGGGTTATACCAAAGTAAGTGTGTACCCAAAGCATAGAGGGTAAAAATGACGCACAGGATAGTAGAAAATATGTACCGCGTAAAGCCGATATCGTAAGCAATAACATCGGAGGAGCAAAAACAAATTAATAGTCGATAAACTGGCTTCGATGTTATTCAAAAACACAATAATTTTGCCCCCACGTTTTCTCCTTCACCTTCGCGTAGAAAACCAACCAAAAAGCTGCCATTCAGTTCGTAATGGGTCGAATCAATATGTGAATTATTTCTAGCGATCACGATACACTTAATGACATACGCGCCTTCAACAATCAGACTGTTATTAAAGTACTGCTTCCAAATCGGGTATTCAGAATTCTCCTCTTCAGCTTCATATCCATCAGCTTGTCCCTAAAGCAAATGGAAGTCCAACCATCTTTCTGATCCATCAACACTATAAAGACGAAGCATACACAAAGTGGCTGCATCCTAATTGCGAGGGGGTAATGCCTTTGTTAAGATGTAACGGCAGCTCAGGGAACTCATCGGCGACACGAAGTAGCATAATCTCTAACCTTCCGATCCTTCAACTGCACTAGCGTAGTACAGTTCAAAGTTTCGGTACATAAAGTCTTCTCGGGCATGATTTTCAAAAATCAACATCTCATAGAATCTGGATCATTGAGACTGGAATCAGTAGAAAGAGTTCTGACAAGAGTGATTCGTTCTCACGACGACTGGAATCCCAGTTTTCGGCAGATCTACAACTCTTTGAACTTCCATGGAATTTGATTACTCCATGAGGATCAGCCTACCAGGAGGCAATGAGGCTTCCGAAAGCCAGGTGATTGTCATTTGCGTCTCAGTTGCTTTTTGCAGACAATAATGTAGCATACGATGCACATGTAGCAGGCCGCTTATCAAGAATAGCCCGGAATAGAAAAGTAACGATCGCGCATGGAGGCCGATATTAGGTCGTAGAAGTAACATAATTTACACACGTCGCGTCATAAAGGCGAGGGAGGATAGAGGTGTTTGCTGGAAAAGGTGGACGGGGTAAAATGATAAAAGTTGGCAGATGCAACGTTACAATGTCGGTTACCAACACTACTTATGGTAGTAGTGAACGGCGCCACCGCAAGCACGCATAATTCACCCTGGCACATACATTTATATGCAATCATGTATGACCGTCTTATGTGTAGACTCGTTCTCAAGATGTAGACTCGTTCTCAACTCTCGTTCCGCGGAATTGTCGGGTCTTCTCATTCCTACACCCACCGGTCGCGACAGCGCTAACTTTTCGGAGTAACGCGGATGCCAGAGCTTTCTTGCGCGTCCATGAATCCGGATCACACGAACGCCAAAATACAGTACCCAAGCTTCAGCCACACCGAGCTACTGTGCACCGTACCCGGGCGCACTTCCTTCAGTGCCCTTCCTCGACCATCCTAGTCGGTGGTAACGACCGCATAAAAGTGTGGAATGTACTGAGAGTCAAAAGTACCCTAGGGGTCATGAACCATCATGTCGTCGATTATCCGCACCGCGTAATCGACAGCGACTTTGCTGTCACGTCTTTCCATGCCACGGAAAACTTGTCTACAATGGACGTGCGAATTTAAAATCTGCCATGCGGTCAATTCAATTGGTGATAGGTTGAAGTAATGGCAGATTGGTTATAAATTTCCTGCCACCGTTTATGATTTATTGCTATTGATCGGACCAAAATAGAGCATTGACCAATCTTCGAATGGTATAAGGAAAGATGACCGGAATTCAAACCCAACCGAATAAAATTTACTGGAATGGCATTCTAGAATCCAGAATGTTCCATGTAGTACTGTCATTACTTATTTGGTTCTATCATTACCTCATATACTTTTCATATTGTCTGAACACTGTTATACCTACCGTATGGCCTTTGTTAGGCTGCATGAAGTGGACGTTACAGTATCAAGATTAATCTATAAATGCTTACCTAGTTTTTATGGCATCTTTCGCCAACACATACATCAACCACCAATACTAATGATGAAGATAGGCCAATTGCTGGAGGAGTACATAGCAAGTACTTTATTTCTGCAACTCACCCCATAATGACCAGTTTTTCACGGGCCTGTTCTGGAGTTGATTAGAATTCCACCAAAACTAAATACATATACTCCAAGCATATTCTTCTTCTCTTATATAGTCACGAATCAATTTCAATTGTGTTTTGTTTCTACATCTTGTTAAAAATTACAAAGGTTTGCTTTGTTTATGTTTATCATACTCGTCTTTTTGTGATTCACCATTTCTCCTTTACCTTCCTCTATCTCGGTCTCTGTGTCCTGTCTCGACTGCGAACGTTGAGGTAGACGTACATACGGGATACCAGAGAGAATAAGATCCTTCGAGGAAAAAGAGAACCCGGTACGTGCGTAACGACGAGTAAAATGTATAGTACAACGTATACGTACGTTACGAGATGCAAGGGAAGGATGTTAGAGCCGTGAAGGAGAGGAACGGAGACATTATTCAGCCTTTCTTTCTCTCTCTTTGCCGACAAAGGAGAATTCTCGTGATGCTCGTGAGCGCTCTTGCGTGTGTACCCAGGATAAAGAAGAAAAGGAAAAAAGGAACGGAGGAATATAGAAAAGAGGAAAGGGGGAAGGAAGCGAGATAGGAGCAGGGCAGAAGAGGGAGGAGAGAGAGTAGGAGGAGGAGAAGAAGAAAGAAGGAGGCGAACGGTGGACTACCCTAAACATGCATCTCTCATACGTCGGATAGAAAATCAATACTGTCTCAGCCGGTTCTGAACCCATATCCTTTTTTCCCTCTTCTAGTCGTGTGGTACTTTCTCGTCGTATCGGCGGGCTTACTCTCTCCATCTCCTTTCTACCTACCTCTCTTTGACGTAGTCAAAGTCTTTCAGATCTAGCCTCATGTTTATTGATACACGAAAGCACAAGATCCTGGTACGCTTATTCGGGCGGTTTCGATTCTCTTGTAAACTTCGCATATGCACTGCTTGTATGGACATCCGAGAATGGAGTACATCCAAGAAGAAAGAAGTAAGGTGACTATTTAGTGCTTCATTTTATTCCTAGCTCGAAGTCTGCCGTCTTTAGTCTAAAGTCTAAAGTCATGTATCATGTCAGAATCCATCATGCCAGTCCAGTTGAAATCCATCCATGGCAATCCATTGTTGCCAATCGTTGGTCCAACGAAAAGTGGGTGACCTCGCGTTGAGGTACATCCGGATCTCGAATCTTTCACACCCTTGGAGATTCTCGGGGCGAAATTGCGCTGACCTTGCTCCTCCTTTCCGTATTAACATAGTCGGGTACTTGACATTACGAACCAGATGTAGCGGGTTGAGAAGCAAATTGAAGGAAATCGTAAGATGGTAAGAGAGAGAGAGGAAGAGAGAGAGAGAGAGAGAGAGAGAGAGAGGGGAGAGAGAGAGAGAGAGAGAGAGAGAGAGAGAGTTGCCGGTGCCGCGCGTATACGGGACTGGTATGGTGCTCCAGTGTTCAATAATTAAGTGAAACCTGTTGCGCCCTTCTCGCACCACCATCGTGCACCCTCCCATCGCCATTTCTGTCTGCTCTTGCTCGATCTCCGTGCCTTGCTCTCATTCGGGCGCTGTACCGCGATACTCTCTCCCGTTACCAATTTGCGATTCATTATTCATAGCAATTACGACGTCCCTCCAGAAACGTCATGACCCTGAGAACCCATAGGCGGCCTGTCATTCTTCTCAAACGAGAAGTGATCATCTTCCTTTAGCTTGGATGTGGCCGTCTCTGACCCTCGAACGCACAGAAGCAATAAAAGTCGTAAACGGATAGCAACTCGACCCTTCAGATTGCGGCCAAAGTTTGATCATTCGTCCGTGCGATCAGTAGGGACCGAATGGGATATCTGTGTAATCTCCTTGAGAGGAACACGCATCCTTCCGTGCAAAGCTCCGAACTCGGCTGAGACGAGTGTAAGTATTACAATATAGTGGAAAATGTAAGAAGAGCTGACGGTCAGACCGAGGGAATTGGCAAAGTAAAGTCTCTCGTACCGTGTTTTCTCTCATTCAACTACTCTCGCTCTCTCTCTCTCTCGTATATTACATTGGTCTCTGTAGACACAGGGTTAAGAGACTCTCCCATTCTCGTCATCATTCCATCCCATCCCCCCGAAAGACGGGGAATATATATCGCTCCAACCATTCCCAGATCTCAACCGAAGCAGCGAACGCTCCGAAGACCCAATTCCAGGCTGCCTTTCAAGTTTTACCATCAGTCAGCAGGATTCGCGGAGTCCCTTCTCCCTTCGTTTCCATCCTTCCACATCTCCCGCTCCAGCACACATGCCGCTGCTGTTGACGGGCAACTCAATGCCACCCCCCCCGCTGTATCCCCGCGCGATCCCTCGTCACATACAATCGTCCCTCAGGAAAGCACCAGCACCCGCCAACAACCCAGCATCGAATCTCCCTTCGCATCCTTTTCATTATTCCTCCGCCCACCATCATGTATACGCGTATTCCTGACGACGCTTCCTAAATGTTGGAGAGCATTCTACGTCCTCGCACAACTGACGACGCATCAACGAAGTGCGCGCGCGCGCGTTTCAGCGTTGACAGCCGAGGAAGACGATAGCTTGACGACAACGAAGGCTCTTGCAACTAATACTCTCAGCACATCTTCAATTTTCAAAATAACAATCTCCATTCCCTTCGCCTTACGTCTTTGTGCGTACTTCGGAGCTTGGCTTCCTCTTCCGTCCGCTCGTTTGATTTTTCTCGCTCGAGTCTCGCTACATATTCGTTTCGCTTCTTCCCTCCTCATGACGAGACGTTATTCAACCGTGGCGTTTTCGCCAAGTCGGATTGAGGTTCCTCTTCATTCGGCTTGACGACTACCCGGCGTACCGGTCCTGCCTCCGCCCTCCCCCCACTGCACCCTGACATCGGAATAGCGGGCCGGAGACACGCCAGGGTTCCGGTAGGTAGTGGCGTGTGCACCTGTAGTTGGATACGAGAAAAAACTCTTCTCTCGTTTCTCCACCGTCTACACCGGTAATGGCACTGACGTCTGCCGGAATACGAAAAATCCTATTTCATCTGGGTCTCTCTGGCGCCCAGCGATGCAGCAGGATGCGCGTACAGTCAGCATAGGAAAAGAGAAAGAGAGAGAGAATGTCTACCCTATATGGACCTTCCATTCGAATATCCGGGCTTGACTTTAACCATCCTGTGTTATGCCTTATATACGTTGTCGGTCCTGATGTTGCTGAAAATCGTGGAAAATTACCCGTCTCGTCGACTTCTGGTCGGCGAGACTCTCACTTTCTACTCTCGATTCTTTTGCCTCGAACATCCGACCCTTTTAGAAAAATCGAATCACAACAGGTGCCTTGGACTCTCCGAAAAGACTGAAAGTTCACTGTAGATGAACTAAGATCCTGATGGCGTTTGTGCCTTCAACGGTATTAGTGTCAAACCTCATCGAATCTTCTTTAGTAGCGGAACCAAAGTCTCGTTTATTTGCTCGAGAAAGTAAATCGACCAACTAACAACCGTACGTCGAAGCTTACATTTGCAGAAAGAGAGAGAGAGAGAGAGAGAGAGAGAGAGAGAGAGAGAGAGAGAGAGAGAGAGAGAGAGAGAGAAACCAATTACGGAAGACTGCCGAATATAAAAATGTCTATGCTGCAATCCGGAGATTATAGTCCTTGCGAAAGGACGTGCAAGCATGTCGGAACCGAATCCTCCTCTGGTGTACGAAATCTCAACGCCATACGGCACCGATAATATCGTCTGCGTCTCGACTTGCCCGATATTGAGAGCGGCGAGACATTTCTACGGAGTAATATCATACAGTGTTCGAAAATTACGTATCAAAAGTCTCAACAGTCTTTCGTCCCAAAGATGATAGCTAGATGATACCTCTTCGTTTCCTTAATTTCAACAAATTCCAAAATCCAAAAATGTCAAACGTACAAGCCTCAAAAGTATTGTGGCACATGATAACAGTAGACTCTTTGATATGCGAAATGATCAGAGTCGCCCAACTAACTGGAGAATCTTCAAGGATATCGGATGAACGATCTTCAAGTGGCATGTAGGAATATCGTAAGACCCTTATCTCGGCACATCCCTTCGAAATATGTTCTATCCGTATGCAAAGGAAAGGAGCAGTTTTGGCGTGACGAGTCTGAGGTAACGGAACAAGCGAGATTATCGGAATGCTCTTCTATGGTTTGTCCGTGGGTAGAAGTTTCAGAGCGAAACTCGGCTCATGCTGCGGGCTGCTGTTCCGACCACATTTTCCTAATATCAAGCATCATCGCTCATCCCTTATGGCACACGTATACATAGACAACGGCGGCTTACTTAAAGCGCCTGATGGAAGCCCATCAAGTCTTTCACCCTCACTTGATCTTCCTCTCTCTCTCTCTCTCTCTCTCTCTCTCTCTCTCTCTCTCTCTCTCTCTCTCTCTCTCTCTCTTTGCCACCTTCCCCCTCTTTACCTCAAAAATGTAGCAATCATTTAGAAATACTTCCAGAACTCCATTTGCGTTCCGGACTTCCCGCACGACGCAGCGCACGCCGTGTCTAAAATGGCGGACCACCCCTGCACAAGCCGCGAACTTTGGACGCAGTGCTTTTGCGGAAATATTTGTAGCCTTGTTCAGAAAATAATTCACAAGCCAAACATTACTTTGGGAGATGATACTTTTGGTTCTCTACTCTACCAATTGTAATTTACATCTGTCTGCCAATTGCCACTTCCGGCGTTTGATCCGTAGTTCGTTTTTGTAAAAAAAAAAAACAAGCCACGACTTGGATTGAAAAAAAATGATGATGTGCGGGTAGCTCTGAGCAATATCAGCTCTAGGATTACACAACTTGTGAAGAAGATGCAGACTCAAAAGTCACATTGATGATAGCGATGTGTAATTTTCTAATTATTATGTTCTTATCAAATTAAAATAGTGCTTACTCTCAGTCCATATCACTATTATGTTTAAAAAATATGTTGAAAGTTTTTATCAAAGTTTATTTAAAGAATAACACAGTTTATTATTCCTGGACCTTGTGGTCCCTGCTATGAATAAAAACATCAAAGTCGTCTCCAGTCATAAAAAGGTTAGGAACCACTGGACTAAAGTCTAACCAATCGACTCAATGGCAAGTCACCAGTGCCAAAGCTAAGACCCTTCTCCGTCCACATTCTCTGACATTCAGCCGGACAGATTGACAAGCTCAAGAAAAGCGGAAACGTTGAACTTCCTTCTTTTCTTCTTTACTTCTCTTCAATAAGTAAAATCTTGTAGGGACAAAAGTGCTCGAGGGAGGACAAATGCGAGACAAAATCATACGGTAAAGAACAGTCACACTGCTCGTCCGTATGGGCGAATGTGCTATAAGTTTTTGAGGCGAAAATGCTTCTCTTGTGCATATATATATATATATATATATATAAATTCGACCACAAAGAGCGAAACGTGTACGGTGTGTAAAAGTGGCTTCTTCTCGCACAACCTTTCTCTCTCTCTGTCTCTCTCTCTCTCTCTCTCTCTCTCTCTCTCTCTCTCTCTCTCTCTCTCTCTCTCTCTCTCTCTCTCTCTCTCTCTCTCTCTCTCTCTCTTTCTCTCTCTCTCTTTCTCCAACAGCAAGCAGGAGCAAGCTATACCTTCGTGTTTTCAAGATCCTCGAGGCATATACATATATTACAGACACCATTCTGCCTATCTTTCTCAAGAGCCCGTACAGCCTATACGAGTATACAGAGAAAGATAGAAGCACATCTCCCCCAGGGGGAATCCCCGTTCTCGTCGTACTGCCAACTAAGTCACCCAACCACCACCCACTTGGCCCCCTTCCGGGTGAGACAACCCTCCGAGTGGTATTCCCACACGAGCACACACGCGCTCTCCTGCCGTACCTTCCTCCATGTATGGCAAGATATCATTTTCGATCCTTCCCACCTAAGCTCAGTTGGTTATCAGCACATGTGGCTGTTTTGAGAACGGTCCTCAAAATTCTTTCAAGCGGTACATTGATTTTGGGCACGGGACAGTCCTTGGAAAGTCCTTTGCATGAATATGCTTCCATTTATGCTGAAGTGATGTTGAAGACATTGGGGTGTAGGTAATGTTGAGTATGGGATCAATAGGCTATGGGGATTGTCCTCTAAGTCTTCGGAATATACACCCACATGTACGTAGCTATATAAATCTATAGTAATAGATAGGTATAGGGTTACGAAAGAGAGATACGAGAAAGAATCCATAAACCACCCTCGAGTATGTATATGTAACATCAGCCACCTCTCGGATATCGACCCCCTATTCTGGCTTGCTTCCGGTCTGTGCACGAAGAATCCCGTGTATACGTGTGTGTGTGTGTGTGTGTGTGTGTGCAGCTTCGCAACGTTTTCTACAAAGGAAGACCGAAAGCTCTAGGAGAAAAAAAAGCAAAAAAAAAGAAAGTTACAGATGAAAAACTGAATCCATGTGCGAGCCTCGTCAATTTTTGATCGACAACCATAGACGCGGTATAGCTCACTATTCTCGATTATGCACGGTATGTGAAGCAAAAGACGATAAAGAAAAAAAAAGGAATAAAAAAAATATGATCGTCGAGACACGTCGCGGAGCATCCTCATTCCGCTCGAGAGACCTCGATAATTGTCACCCTTAGCGGAGGCGAGAAGAATGATTTCCTTCCAATGAACGAGCGCGGAGGTTCTGCCCTTACCGAGGGCACGTGGCCCTCGTGCGTTTGGTAACGTTGAGACGAAAAATTGGGCACTGCTTTTCTTTTCTCTCTCTCTCTCTCTTTTCTCTTCTTCTCCCTCCCTCTCTCTCTTCACCTCATCACTTCTCGCCACTTTACTAAGTTTTGTTTATTATGGTTTCTTGTATGTTGAACCATTTACTAAAATGTATTTATGTACTGTTAGCATATTCAGTTTTATATTTTTTGTTTTATATTCTTAGCAAATGTAATTGTATATTTTTTATAATATTTTATACATTATATATTTTTATAATGTATAAATCAATCTATACATATTATGACTGACTGACTGACATATAGACAACTCACAGCCTAGACCGCTGAAGATAGAAATATGAAATTTGAAAGATATGTTCCTTGGAAGGTGTAGAGGTGCACTAAGAAAGATCTTTTTGAAAATCAACTCTTAAGGGGGTGAAATGAGGTGTAAAAGTTTGTAAATAAATATTCTTCAAAACAAATAATCAAACGCATACTTTATGATTTTTTAAAACAACCCCTAATTAGGGGTGCAATGGGGTGCTGAAGTTTATATGGAAAAGTCGAATTCCCTGCTTTTATCTCAATTTAATTCTGAAGATATTTTCCTTAAAGGACGTGGAGGTGCACCAAGAAAGGATTTTTCGAAAATCAACCCCTGAAAGCATGAAATGGGATGTAAAAGTTTGTATGGAAAATTGTATTCCTTACGTATATCAACTTGAAACTCGATATAAATATTCTTCAAAACAAATAATAAAACACGTATTCTAAGATTTTTCAAAGCAACCCCTAATAATGGGTGCAACTGGTAATGAAGTTTCTATGGGCCAAATTCCACGCATGCGGAAGCTAGTAAGTTACAAGTATATAATATATAAAAACTTGAATATGGTGAGAATGTAATACGGGGGAAGGCCCCGTACTATGGAATCTAAAATATAGGAAAATATATAAATAAATATATATATAAGTTTTGTATTTTTATTATATTTTCAATTCCCATTATTTACATTCTTTGAGTGTGTAATACCATCCTGTAGATCATTATCATTCTATTGCTCCGCCTCATGGTGCAAGTAAGGCATAAATAAACTAATCGATCAATCTGTCCTTTCCCATTTCTCTCTCTCTCTCTCTCTCTCTCTCTCTCTCTCTCTCTCTCTCCTCTCCCTTTCCCTCACAATGCACAATGGTGACTCCCATACCGAAATGTTTTCCCTTACAATAATTACTGTATTCATGTCATCCCAATAAATAATTCGCAATTCCCCACGTGGATATTTACCGCACTAACAGAATTCAAAACTAAATCATAAACTAATCTCAATCCTGATCAAATATCCCCCACTCCCCCCAACTTCAAAAATCGCGTTCATTTTTTTTCGTTTTCTTTAAGTTCAGAATTCGTTTGCCCCCCCCCCCCCCCTCGTATTTTCGTTTACAATTTCACCTGTTCAGCGCATAGTCGTCAGTTCTCAAGCATTGAGGTTTTCAAAACCTAAATTTTTTCCGCGACTCTCGCCTACTTGAGTATCAAGAAGGTTTTCACGGCGACGAGGCGCAAGGACTCCGCGTGTATATACGGTACGGGACAGGGGATGACGCTTTCATTTTATTATGTCCCGGGCTGAAAAGTAAAAGGTAAAAGGTCGCGGATGGCTGCGAGGAAGAACCAGGGCGAAGAGAGAAAAAGGGAGGAAGGGAAATGTGGAGAGACAGGGAGGATTGCGAAAGCCCAGTGGATATGCCCACCGTACCAATTTCCCATACTCGTTCACGTGTTATGCAAAAATCACGGGTGCAACCGGGACGGAGATAGGAACGAAGATAGCCTACGATCATAGATGCATATGGGGACAGCCGATTTTGAAGACATTCAGCTCCGAGGATCGTCCTAATGGCTACTTTTAGGACGATCCTTGAAGTGGAATGTCTTTAAAATCACCCTTAGATAAGTGTAAGAATATTTATGTAGTTTCAAAACACCGTCCTGTCTCCATAATCAACGTTTTGTTGAAAAAAAATAAGGACTGTCCTCAAAGCAGCCGGATGGGTTGGTAGCCAACACTGTGTAGATATAACGGGTGCGATATGTTTTGCCTCATATGTGTGTACAGGTTGAAACTGAGTTGACTGCGCTCTATGCTCGAGCGAGTTGATGGCGGATAGGCGCACAAAAAAGACAGGAGACGATGCTAGAACGCCGAGGAAAGCGCGAGAGTTAAGGGAAAGAGCAGGGAAGGAAGGGTTTTCACATATGAAATTCAGACAACGTATCGTACGCCGTGTGCCGTTTCTTTCTCCGCTTTCAGGGAACCCCCGTTCCACCCCTATCACCTCGTACACCCTTGTACCTCTCTCTCTCGCTCTCTCTCTCTCTCTTTCTCTCTCTCTCTCTCTATCCCTTTTTCTGGATTCTCAATGTCACCCCCTGTGGAATAAAGGCGTGCAATGCTGCCTCCCACCACCTTACACACTCCCCCAACCTCCTCCCTCTCGCCTCCTTCGTGTGTTACCTTTTCTTATTACTTTTTCGTTTTTTTTTTGCTCCCTCTCGCTCCCCTTTGCCCCCTTTATTTTATACTATTTCGTATTCAACGCGTTGGATATGCCTGGCATATATTTTTCGAGAGCTGCGCCATTCGACTATTACATTAACCCCTCTGGTCACCCCTTTTTACATTTTCGCGCGACTTTACGCGGCCATCTGAGAAGAGAGAGAGAGAGAGAGAGACTTGCTCATTGTCAGCTTTTTTCGCGACAGCGAGATGGTCTGAAAGGTTCAAGGAGGGGTAACATTTATGCTTGCTTTTTGAACGTCTTCGGAAGTTTGGCGAACTAACAGAGTTTTTAGAAATAATTGATTTGTGCAAAACTTTAGACACTGCTTTCTTAATTTGAAATAATTTCAATCAATTTCGATAAAATATATCACTAATGCTCACCCGTCCGTGTGCACGGACATACTAATTGCAAATACTATTTTTTTTTAAATAATTTGCGTGACGTTGACATTTTAAAACTATTTTTCGGTTATTAATATTCTAAAAAAAATGTTATGGTTACACAAATTCATTTCTTAAAAAACTCTTCCATAAATTTTTTTTTCTCGTCTTCAAGCACATCTTTGCGTTTACAATTTTTTTTTTCTCACGCAATCCAATCAAATCTGTTCGCATAAAAAATTCGTTTTCAAAAAGCTACTTTTTTTTGAAAAATACTTCGTTTACAAAGATGGGTTTTTGAACAAACAAAAAATCATTCGAAAAAAATAAATTTTCAAAATATTTTCCTTCACGAGAAATTGTTTTCACGGGTAAATAGAGACGACGAGAAGTGCGTTACCGGCGAATAATTATGTGACAACTCACAGGAAGCTGTAAATGCGCGTGCCGTACGATTTAAATTAGTGAGGTGGAATTGCGGCAAAGAGAAATATAAAGAAAAGAGGGTTAACGCCCTCTCACCTATGTCAGAATCTCGAGGAGAATGCTTGCATAAAGAGGAACTATGAAAGTTCCTTTCTCGCTTCGTGGCAAAAGCACGCGAGAGAAGAAGCGCCCGGGGTTTTGTGAGTTACGACGTATCTCGAAGCCCGCAGACGCAACAATCCCCGTCCTCGAAACTCTCCGGAAAGCTCGAACGCCACCGTGTCACGATAATTCCGGATATTATATACCGTCTTTATAATGCAATAAAATTAGATCACCTGTCCATACGTTCCAGTTTTTGTTTCACACTGGCACAATCAACTATGACCAATGAAAGTGGCTACAGCAGCTTCAAACTTTGGCTAATTGGGCCGGACTAAATTGACTTTTTTTGCGAGACCTCTTAAAAATGTAATTCATTAATATAAAATTGGACAAAAAATACAAACATTGGCAAATGGGAAAAACAATTTTTACCGAATTTCTGGTAACTCTCTTGCCACTTTTTTGCATCGTATTTTCCATCTAGTTTCACCAAGTAGTATTTTTTTTTTCAGAAGTAGATTTGAGTACAACTTTAGTAAAGATGTAATAGAACTTCGCTTAGAAAGTTTCAAGTTGATATATTTATCAATCTGAAAAATGAAGAAAAAAAATATCAAGTTGAAGTATTTTTTAATCCAAAAAGTAGAGAAAAATATTTAAATTCGAAATAATTTTAACCTGAAAAGCAAATAAAAATATTTTAGGTGGAAATATTTTTTACCCGGAAAAATAGAGAAAGAAACTTCAAGTTAAGATATATTTTAACTTAAAAAAAAATAAAAATATTTTTACCGTATAAAGTGAGGAAAAATATTTTAAGTTGAAATATTTTTTAATCTGAAAAATAAGAAAAATATATCCAGCTGAAATTGTTTTCTCTCGATCATTGTCAAACTCAACTTTTGAAACGAGCTTCAAAAATTGAAAGGAAAATTTAAAAAATCGCTTGGGTTGGTCCGAATTGGAACGATTTGAAAGTTTGTTTAGCTTTGTCTAGTCCAAGCATTGTTTGAGTCAGAACGGTTAAAAGAGTTAACCAATACTGCGGAAAAAAATGAAAAATTAACAATCAGATAACAAATATTTGTTGATTTCGTTTGATTCAGAACGATTATGACTCAAACAAACCCAAACATGACAATTACACACTGGAATTTCCCTCCTTTTCCGCAGCACATGAGCAAAAAAGACGCACTCCGCAAGTGTCGACTGTTTCGTGCAACGATGATAATCCTTGGTGTTTTATAATGCCACTCTAAAAGCCGAGAAGCCGGAGTAAAAGAAATGCGCGAGAAATCAAGTATGAAGTAGATTTGCATGCGAGTCGACTAAGCCCGAGCTGAATATCTTTAGTTCCGCCGTTGGATACGCGGATAGGAATACGAGGGGAGAGAAAGTATGGAATAAGGAGTGTAAGAAACTCTGGAGTATTTCATATGGAATATGACAGAATAAGGGAAGCACATAAGACGATCTGGACCCGAACCGTACGCAAGCGCGCGATGATATTGTCGCCGTTCAGTTTTCCACCTATTTTCGCACGAGTAGCGTACGTTACGTGTGAGACGAAGAGCAGCTAACCTTTACAAATTTCTCGTTTTGTAACGGCGGAAGGGCGGCCAAGAAGAAAACGGTTTATCGGTATAATATTTTGACACGTGGGAGTGGCCATTCTACAGATCCAAGCTATTCGAATGTTCAAATAATGTTATGATGATTATGCATTTATAAATAAACAAGAGATTTTTTTTAACAACTTCTGTGTGCGTGTTAAGGCATGGGTCAGAGGGGGTTAGCTTGTTAGGTACGCGTATAATTGTAGTATTGAATAGAATTCGAGTACTTCGAAAAAATTTACAGGAAAAGAGAGAGAGAGAGAGAGAGAGAGAGAGAGAGAGAGAGAGAGAGAGAGAGAGAGAGAGAGAGAGGGCGGGAGGAAGGGAGGGAGAGAGAGAAAAAGGACGAACTCCACAAAAGGGACCGACGGAAAAGAGAAAAATATATATAGGGAGAAAGGGAAAATTTCAACGATAGGTCAAAAGGGAAGGGGAGAAAGCGAAAAGGAAGAACGCAAGATCGCGGCAGGACGGATAGAGCCGCAGCAAAAGGAAGACCTCGGGAATAGGAAAGAATGGAAAAAGCCAGAGCCAGAGAAAGACCTCAAGAAAAGGACAGAATGGAAAGAGCCAGAACCGAAGAAAGACCTCAAGAAAAGGAGAGAATGGAAAAAGCACGAGCCAAATAACGATCTCAATAAAAGGACAGAATGGAAAGAGCCAGAGCCAATGATAGACCCAAGAAAAGGACAAAATGAGAAGAGCAAGAGCCAGAGAAAGACTTCAAGAAAAGGACAGAATGAAAAGAGCCAGAGCCGGAGAAAGACCACAAAAAAAGGACAGAATGGAAAGAGCCAGAGCCAAAGAACGACCTCAAAAAAAGGACAGAATAAGAAGAGCAAGAGCCAGAGAAAGACCTCAAGAAAAGGACAGAATGATAAGAGCAAGAGCCAAAGAACGATCTCAAGAAAAGGATAGAATGGAAAGAGCAAGAGCCGAAGAAAGACCTCAAGAACTGGACAGAATACGAAGATCCAGAGCAAATGGAAGACCTCAAGAACTGAACAGAATGAGAAGAGCCACAGCAAATGGAGGACCTCAAGAAAGGGTAAGGATGGAAAGTGCCACAGCAGAAGGAAAACCTCAAGAAAAGGACAGAATGGCAAAAAGCCAGAGCAAATGGAAGACCTCAAGAAAGGGCCAATATGGAAATAGCCCGAAAAAAGGAAGAACTCGGAAAAAGGATATCAGGAGAACAAGAGCTAGAGAGAAATGACAAAAAGAGAGAGGAGAGAGATCGAGATATAAGATCGTGGGGCTTGTTTCAGCAACATTGGTACGATATGCAAAAATATGTGATAAGAACAGTTGAAAAGTATGCGAGCTACTCGTGCGCATAACCCAGCCGTTTCCATATATATACCCGTATCGCGCTTCGCAGTCTCCGTCTCGTTCTTTCGGTCAGCTATATATATATAGATAAAGCCAAGTTGCCACATATTACACGTGTACAGGTGTGTAAGCGTGTGTGGAAAAATAAAAGACGAAGCCCGGGTATGCTCTCAACCCTATCGAAGCACGGAGATCCCGAGAGGCAAGCGCTATACCTAGTGAAGAGAAAGAAAAAGCGCGTGGCGAAAAAGAAACAAGGTGAACGGCGCACGGCATCGCGAGGCAATGGAAGAGGAGCTCTGTCGCTCGCGTTTGCTCCTTACAAAAAGGTGTACAACGTAGAGGCACACGGTGTACGGGACGACAAGAATTTTCATATCTCGATGCCACCCCTGTGTTTCCACCCACTCCACTTCCTCCCTCGCCTCGTCCTTGCAGCGCCCATGAGACAAGAACTGCAAAAAGCTTTTTCGTCGGAAATTCGAATAGAAACTAAACTCAGTATTGGATACTCTTTGCGATGATACCAAATATGTATATATTATTTTTTCGAAAGGTTTTGGAAATATCGTGAGACGGGAAAAAGGGGCCAAAATCGTTTTTCTCTGACTTGGCGGAACTGACAAGTTTAGGAATACCGGTGTAGATGTTCTTGCAAAGATGAAGAAGTTTTTACTGTTGGGCAATGAAGCTCGGTTAAGGTATTCCTTTCACGAACCCGAATAGCTAACAGTTAACTAATTTTTGTCTACAATTAACTCAAAATACATCTCAGTATACTGGTCAAATTTCAAGTTACCGAAATCTTAACAAAAAATTACGACTTTAAAAGTCGTCTATTTTATGCAGCACTTTATGGAGGTGGCCACATTTCTATTTTATAATTTATAGACTAAATAACTCTGGATGTCTGAAATAACCTGCTCTAAGCATGTAAAAAATTCTGAAGGTTCCGTAGCGAAAATAAAAACAGGGGGTCACCGAATATTTAAAGAAAATATCAATGATAAAAGAAAAATGTGACTAGCAGAAGAATTTTCGTATCCGCGAATATTCCGAGAACATTTAAAAATGGCTAAATCCACTAGGCGAAATTTTTTTATGACTTCGTCGTTGGGTATAATAATTTATTGTAATTTATTTATACTAAGCGCCACTTCAATCTACTAATGATTCAAAAGGGCCCTGGCTTATGCGCCCACAAAATACGGCCCTCCATGAAAGGAATAAGTTAAGATTGTTGGACGACAAGTAGGGTAGACTTGCCTAAAGCTTGAAATAATCTTAAAATAAAATTAAAACTGCTTAAGACAGTGATACAATTGTTCGTAAATTGAACCTGTAGGATTAGGAAATAATCTTACCGGTGTATAGTCCACATAGCATTCGTTCTTCGAAACCGCTGAACTAGTTTTTTTTTTATCTTATTTTATACATCAATTTTCTAGTCTCTATGGAATGTTAATGTTCTTACACAAAATTAGGTATACCTTAAATAACCGTACGATTAGCCTTGCATGATACCGGTAAGATTGAGAACAACTCTACCGATACTCATTAGGCGAAACATCCGAACGCAAAGTATCGTAACACTAAACGAAAACGCGCTTCTTGCTTTTATCAAAATGTATGCCATCCTTTGGAAAAAAAGAACTATCTGTACGCACCAATCGAGAGTACAATTGTGTAACAATGAAATTTACAGAGTCCCACTAATGTCATCAAAATATTCGTAAAAATGAGAAAATGTTTACTTTTTGAATGTTTTACGAAAAAGAGTCAGTAAATTTTTGTCATTCTTGCAACATGGTTGGCTGGTAGTTTCATTTGCGATTAATAGGAACTGTTTTGTTCTGACTATTTCGTGCTTGCCTTAATCTCACTCAACTCTATTTTTTTGTTATTTAAAAAATTATCAGATTTACATCACGATTAAATTCCAATTCTCAGACCTTTGGATCATTACTTTGGAAGAAAAAGATGTTTTCATGGCAAATGCGCCTTACTGACAATGAGTGTAAGTATACTCCCTTCTGAACGTAGTTTCCTCACTACTGCTTGAACGCTCGTATTTTAAAAACCTTTCCGGTAGTGATGTGTGGGCGCACGCAAGAAAACGCACGGAATCAAGGTGTTACGGAGCGAAATTCGTCCCGCCTGCCACTGACAGCTAACATTTGTACGAATTTCACGAATTATTATTTCCAGGCCCTCTCCCTCCCGAAATCGTGAATCGTCTAGTGTAGAGAAAATGCCACCATTTTCTTTAGCTTCTTCGTGCACAAGTCTGCGCCACGCGTACCCAGTGTCAAAATGACGGTGCTCGTCCTAATTGACTTTTTTCGTTCACTTTTCAAAATCGTTTCGAAGACTTTAAAACTTGGAAAAAAATCTGACACTTCGAAGGATTGTGCTACGTCATCATTTTTTCTGCTCCACTTTGTTACGTCTTGCGAAAAATACTTAATTACGTTTGTGTCGAAACCTTTGCCGCAACAAATTCCTCACTGTCAGAACGATAGTTAAGGGTTTATTTCGTACTCGCAAAAAAAAGAAAATGAGAAATTCATTAATTCAACGCAGCCATTTTTATTGTTACAAAAAAAAGAATCGCGGATAAACTTTACGATAATAATAACGATTCTCCCGGTGTGAACAAAAAGTGGAAGAAAATCGGGAAAATGATATGGCAAAAACGAGCACTCTGTGGCTTCGACGCTGAAGCATCTCTACGAGACGTGTAGTCGTCCTACGAATCGTGACGATACTGAGCGATGATTTTTTTTCGAACCCTTCTATCCTTCAGTCGCCTTGATTCAGCCTATCCTCACTGCATTCGCGTACCTGAGTTACGTAACTGCTCATAGGTCGATGCTGCACAATGAAGCCAACGACTCGACGTCGAACGACCCAGTACTATCCCCACCCCGGCAAACAGTCGGGTGGGGATGGTATCGAACGTTCATATCGAACTATCCTAGTTCGATATGAAATTAGAAAGAAAGAGAGAAAGAGCGAGAAGCAGAGGAGGGAGGCGGAATCAAATTTCGTTTTTGAATAAAAAGTCCTAGATTTTTAAATGCCTCCCATACATTTGTTACAACCAAATTTTTTTTTCTTTCGAATTTGGAAGAAAATTTGACATCGCTTTATAGTGTCTCAACTGATTCAATATTTTCTACAATCAAAGCGTGTCATGTCAATTAACGCTGGTGATGCCGGCAATAAACGCGAAGGGTCCCAAATGTAACTTATTTTGCCTTTTTATAATCTCGTCTTTTAAAAATCATGTTAGAATTCCAGAAATCATTTTCAGAAATTTTAAAAAATCTTGAAAAAAAAAGGTTTGTGAGTCAATCCTTCTGCAGCATGAAGGAGAATTGGCAGGTGGGCGATTTTAAGGAGGTTAGAGCGGTTGAGTCGAATGACGGTTTATGAGATCGTTTCGTTCAATGAACCTCGAAAAAATGCTTACAAGGTATATATTTATTCTGTAGATGCTAAGTTTTCATACAATTAAAGGGCAAAATTATGGATTTTTATACTTTTATTACGTGAAAAAGAAAAACTGTTGTGTTACTACCAACTTAAAAAAGTATAATATTATTGATGATCATTATGAGAGTCGTAATCTTTTAATAGGTTAAACAGATTAAAAAGATTGGTAATCTTTTATCAAACCTTGATGGTTCAATATTGAACATATATAGTTTTCGATGGGCAAGATGGGTTTTTTTTCTTCTAAATGTTTGCAATGGTTCAGATTACGTTAATCGTTTGTTAGAAATGGTTTTTCTTGGTGCTAAATAGCCAAAAAAATTACGTCACTCGTAGCGTAAACGTCTTGCCCATCTAACAACATGTAAAATTACTACATTAAACTCTTTATTAGCTCTGGTGTTTTGTGGTAAAAAAATTTCAAAAAGATCGTAAAGACTCAGTATATATATAGTCTGGACAATAACATATATAATTTTTTTTCAAATCTTGGATTATGGGTAACGCTCCAACTTCCTAAAAAGCCAGCCAATGACTAGTTCCCAATATTAGTTGAATCGGACATTTTTCGTCTGAATACTAAAGCTCACGGATGAAGTCTTTGCAAATGTATTTCGTGAGTATTGAAAAAAAGTGTGTATACATGTACATCCGCATACACGGAGAAAAGAAGAAACAAGATGTTACGCTGAGGAGATGCAAAAAAAAATGAAAGTGGAAACGAAGGTACCTTCGACTCGTATCGAATCATTAAATTGACTGCGCTTCGCTGATCCATCGAAACACGTGCACAATATATTCCGACACTCTCGATATTTCTCAAACAAAAATGCTAAAAATCGTACAATTGCGTTTCCTCGTTCTTGGCAATGAAAAAATATATATATATATATGAAAAGTTTCCGATCACTTTGGATAATTCCTAAATTATATATAAATGATATAAATCATTTTACTTCTTATTTTACGAAGATACCACATAGCTCTATAAAATGAATAACCTTATTTTAAAATAATTTTGCAATTATCCAAAGTGATCAAGAATTTTGCAAGCACTTTATTGAGATAACATGCAGGCCCCATTTCTATATAATTATTTATATACTAAATAACTCTAGATGTCTAATATAAACTGCGCCAAGCATGTGAACATTCTGGATTCCATAATGACAATTAAAACAATAGATTACCGAATATTTAATGAAAATATTAATGATAAAACTTCGAAAAATGTGACAAGCAAAAGAATTTTCGTAACCACGACTTTTCAGAGAAAATGTAAAAATGTCTAAACAATATTACGAATTGGAAATTACCCTATAATAATTTATGTTTACATTAAATTTTCATCCCCACTCTTGTAGCTGAAGAACGGTATAGAAATTCCTTAAAAGGCTTGTATTCATGCTGCAATGATTATCAGCACGGAGGTGCTAATAATCAACGTTGAATAGGGATGGATAAAAGGACGAAAATTATCCAATTAGATGTACATAAATCGAGTAATGATCGAAGTTCATATAATTCACACTTGCCATGTGATCTCGCACATTTATCGCACGTATCTTGCACACGTGGACGGAGCGAATAAATAATGCGAGTAAAAAATGGATAATATCGTGGGCCGTTGAGAAGACGATGCGCAGAAGGGAAAAAGGATGAAAGAGGGGAATAAGGGAGAAATCATTAAATTGATCACGGGTGAGTGAGTTTTGGCCCAGGAAACTCAAGTCAAGTATGCCCAGAGATCGTTTTCGTTCGCCCTTTTTAACTTTTGGCCTGTCGTCCCTACATACGCATTCCCATCTCGCTGCACGTATTGGCTCGAATGCGTATGCTAATGCGTATGTGTGTGTGTGTGTGCTTGCGGATAGAGACGGGAGTTGCGACCATCGCCCCGTTGAATTTCCTTTTTATCCCTTTTCCCGTACCGCGGTCTTATATTTCCTCTTTGCCCGGCTAATATGTCCCTCGTGCTTCGAGCAAATAATCAGCTGCAGAGAGACTACTAGGAGCGAGAGAGTGTGAGAGAGAGAGAGAGAGAGAGAGAGAGAGAGAGAGAGAAAGAGAGAGAGGTAGAGAGAGGCCATTCGCTCTCAACGTTCCTACAAAGTATATGCAAATCTTTGGGACCCGTAAAAGCAATTCAACGAACCTTCGTCATGCCATCGCGTCTGTCTGTCACTCCACATGTGTTTGTCAAACTTGACGTTTTGTATGAACCAGCCCCCGTGGAGGTTCCTCCACACGTAGTCGATACTTGGAGGGGAAAGAGAGTCTAGCAAAAAAAAAAAAAATTCTAAACAGTTGATCACTGTGCTTTTGTCGATTTGGCTGGAAATCTTTAGATTAACTACTGTAACCACTTTCTTTCTGTTCATACATTTTCCCAATGTCTCATTTACCTTGATAGCCGAAGAAGCAGAGTACTAATTATTGAGGGGTTACAACACCTTGGCGCTCGGAAAAATAGGTATATATATTTTTTTTAATATACACGACTATTAAATATATAAAATAATTTTAATTTTTCACGAATACGTTATAGTTTTATAAACAATTTTTTTTTAATAAGAAAATGGCGAACATATAATAACACGTCTAGTAGGACCCTCTTCTAAAAATCCTTGCCGATAGTGGACTTTTTTTATCTGGCAGGAATTGTTTAATAAATTAAACAAAAAATCTCGTACAGAAAGGTAATAGCTGAAGTGTAGCATAGGGAAAAAAGTATTTTTTTTTTGTTGTAGGATTGACAACTGTTTGAAGAAAAACGCTGATTTTTACCAAAATGTTGACTTTTAAAAATTAATAAAAAAATTAACGCGGCATCCAATTTAAAATATCCTATCCTACATCCTAGATAATATTATGAAGAATATGTGCTAAAAATTTCGGCAAAATCGGTTGAGTAGATCTCGAGAAATTTGGCCCACCACCGCGCTTACTTCAAATTGCTATAACTCCGGTAATAATTGAAATTTTGACATATTTAAGTGCTTAAAATATCGTTCAATGTATAAATAATAAATCTAGCAAAAAATATTAACAAATATTAGTGGAGCAAAAAGCTCTTAAAAAATAATTAATTTGCTCGATGACAATTGACACTTCCGGCTAAAAATTTTCGCACTAATTACCGCCGCTATTTTATTTGCTACATTTCACAACGCCTTATATGAAATTGCCTTCAGCCTCGATCAAATGGTTTCCTAGATCGGACCTTCACCGATGCAGCTCAGAACCAATAGGTTGGATCCAATTTTCAATATATGCGAAAATTCAGCTGCATCGAGTCAAGCCACAATGTATCGCACGCCTTGGAAAATTACTTGACAAATTTTTCAAAATCTCCCAACAACAAGCCGTCAAACTCATAAACCACCTCGATCTCGCATAAAAAAAAAAATAAATAAATAAAAGCTATATATTTCCTAGCCCTCATGAAAAGGGGGACTACTCTCGCGCATAAGCGGAAAAGAAGAATCCAAAAATGTGTACGTGCGTAAGAGAGAGAGAGAGTGAGAGAGAGAGAGAGAGAGTCGGATCCACAGAGAAAGAGGCAGAGAGAGGCAGAGAGAGAGAGAGAGAGCGAGAAGGGGATGAACCAAGTGAGAAAAAAAGGTACGGCAATCGTATGCAAATTGGCCGATATTGTCGTGCCTCATACACGACATTCGAGAACCAGGTACCTACCATTACTACATCACCTTTTATGTCACACCAGCACACACTCGTTTATACACACACTTATATATATATATATGTATATATTATTTATACATATGCAGCCTCATGTATTTTTATCGTTAAGTGCACACACAGTACACTATTCTCCCAATATACCTGTACATACATATACGGGCAAGAAAAAACACATCTCTCGGGGTGGGGGCAGAGGGGGAAGAGTACGGATCCACGTACCCTCACAGGCGTTTTCTTTCCTCTCCTCCTCTCCTTTCCAATCTCTCATCCAGGTATCGCATAGTTAGACATACGTGTGCCATTACAAACGCAAAAACGACAACCGGGTCCGACCGATAGATCGAGAGACCGCGCAAAGAAGAGCGAGTGAAAGAGATAGAGAACGAGAGAGACAGAGAGAAGAGAGAGGAGTTGAAACGATTCAGTTGATGCAAATTTGTGCCACGACCAAAGCGGCAGAGCTCGGCGCATAAAGCCAAAAGCTCAGCCGGCTTCATTGGAGCGGCGTATGCGGTGTTCGAGGCTCGGCTGTATACGGGAAGCACAATTTGCATAAGTGTTCCGGCAGCTGCCGCGCGTCGCGTGGACCCCGCGAAACACGTGACCCGACATCCGATTAACAAAACACTCGGGCATCTCGAAATCTCTTGCTGTATTTCGATTCCTCTTTTTCTCTAATTGTTTATATAAATACACACAAACATATATATATATGTAAACATTTATATTGTGGATGAATATGTTCAATGGAATGGCGTGTATGAGCGCGTTTGGCGGTTTTGAGGGTGGTCTTTTAATCGATTTGAATAAATCGACAATCTTGCGAACAGGACGATGGATAATATTGAATATAGAGATAGTAGCCTCCTAAGAGGAAAGTCCTCGGAATCAGTAGTCTTTTGAATCGCCGTTTCCCATATATATTCATATATAAATATATGTATAGTAGAAGAGATTAGATTCAATTATGTTTATTCGTGCTCTAGGACGAAAAAGTACTCTGGTATACATTCATACATCGTACCGTACAGTAAAAGAGAATAGCACAAAAATAAAGAAAAGAGGCTTGATACAGAAGGAATAGAAAAGTGAATCTATATAAACAAAATATAAAAATAAAATTAGAGATTAGATTGTAAAGGTAATAAAAGAAAAAGAAACACGCAATTTAATGATCGAAAGAGAGGAAAGAGAGAGAGAGAGAGAGAGAGAGAGAGAGAGAGAGAGAGGGAGAGGGAGAGAGAAATTAATTGATTGATTTTTTATTAATATGTCTTATTAAACAAATTAAGGCGAAGCTAGATATAACAAACAGAATACGCAAAAAAATTTATATATATCCGTATATATTTTTATATATGAAGAGAGGAGAGAGAGAGAGAGAGAAGCATTGATTGTTGATCAATATCCCTTCTTAAATGATACCAGATAGAACTGTATATAACAAATAAAATACGAAAAAAACAAACAATAAAAGAATATAAGATACGTTGAGAGAAAATGAATAAAAGCTCTCGAAAAAAAACAAGCACACGAAACTGACTGTACAAGTACATTACAAAATGATTGTGAGAGCGATAAAGAGAAGGGCAGGGGGAGAGAGAAGCAAGGAAGAGAGGAAGAAAACGGAAAGGAAGATATATATATTGATTAGTCACTCATATCAGAGTATAGATTTTTTAGACCTATATGTCCAATAAGACTTCACCTGAAAATTTCCACAAATTACCCTACGTCATCTTGGACCATAAAAAATATAAAAATATCGAAAACATAACACGATTTCTTAAGGAAAATCGCACATCATATGGAATTTTAGCGTCAATAAGCGCGATTGGAAAGTTCTCCCAAAAGAAACATCGCGAAAAGGTCTAGATGTCTATTCCTTGCCTTCTTCAAAAAGTACATAGTCCACCTCACGGAAACTTCTCATTTGAACTTTCTATCAGGCTATAACCTGCGTCCAAAGAATCCCCAGCATCACCCAACTCGCTGGACAAAAAGTTGCGAATCCTCCGGAAGAGTTCAGTGCACTGTGATATGCGAAAAAGAAAGGAACAAATCAACCTCGTGTCGAGAGTCGAGATGAAGCGTCAAGACGCAGGGAGCGGCTCTGCGACGATGGCCGGGTGGTTGCACTCGGACAAAATTTTTTTTGACGATTCGGTTCCACAGCTGTCGTCGGATGGATCTGTCGGTGGAGCCGGGCGAGTGATAAGGGACATAAAGGTATACATATACGTATGTACGTAGAGTAGTATGAGTAGATGGAGGCATGGGGAGGAGGGGGTGTTACGGTGAACTCTCGCTCTGTTTGACGGGAGAGAGCAACCCTCTTTTCTCGAGGCGCGACAACAGGAGCGAAGTGTAGCAGAGCCGGGCGTGTGTGTGTGTGTGTGTGTGTGCCGTGAGAGACGTGTAGAAGGGGAAGGGGCGGGGGGGTGGCCCAAGGGGGAATAAGATATGGAAATTTTCAATTCGGGCAAAATTTAAGAATTTAACCCGCGCGCCGCCCCTCACCCGTTTTTTTCCGCGTGTGCGGCAAAATGCGGGGGTGCGCGCTATATGCGTATTATGCGGGGCTGCGAGGGATGGGGGGTGAGTGACGCGGTTTTGGGGGTGGTGGCTGATGCCCAAAAAAATAGAGATGCGAGAGGGAGAGAAGGAAAGACACGAAACGAGTGGCTCGAAGCGTGAGGGGGTGGCACGGGGTGGGAGTGGTGGAAGGAGGGTCGAAGTGTAAAGGAAGGGGGAGTATGTGTGCGACGTGTGTGGCGGCCATTACTGTGTGCTGGGGGTGGTTGCCAAGCAACGCTTTTCAAATCCCCAACATACTCACCCCATTTCGCCCTCGCCTCTTCCAACCCCCCCGCCCCTCAAAACCTGACTCGTTTTCTCACTCTCTCTCGCTTTCTCTACAACGACGTATATTTATATATTGCTATAGACATACGTGTATGCGTGTACACGTATCCTTCAGCTTACTACTTGCGGGGCTCTCGTGCACTCGTGCCGTCCTGTACCGTGCCACTCGAGCCTTCCTCGTTCCTTCTTACATTCCATCCAGCCCGTGTACTCACCAACCGTGTATTCCCTGCACCGTGGCGGCCAGAAGAAGAGCCGTCGACAAGGGTGCGAGAGGCAGACAGAGCATCCAGGAAGAAACGCAAATCGACGAGCACACACGAAGCAGCAGCAGCAGCATCAGCAACCAGCGCAGATCCTATCCGCGACGTTTGCCAACAGTGACTCGACTCTGAATTCGCTCGTGTTCCTATACTCGTGTTAGGGACCACCAGATATACGAGAAAGCTGCCGTGGCACGGACGGGGAACCGGGAAATGCTGGTGGAAAAGCCGAAGAACCAGAACGCACGCGAGATGCATGTCATTTTTTATTTTTTGTTTATTTTCTTCCCCACTTCGTCCTTGCGAATGGAAAATATTAAGGTTTCACGAAGGATACTGTGATAATGATATATATGTGGGGAAAGAGAATTTTGGTGATATGTCGTGTAGAAATTTGAATCTGGAAATTCCCTAGATAACATTAGGCCATGGTCTGGTCTTCCAGCCGGGATCAAGCTCGTCATGTAACAGGTCTTAGGTCAGGCCATGATTCGCTGTTCCCTTTTTCGGGAGCTTATCAAAAAATCGCCCCGAAATGATGAAGAAGGTGATGGTGTATACTGACAGAGCCCTGCATGGCAAACAAACCAGCGGACGGATAGAGCAATTATCAGGTACCGGATGGGCTTTTGACGATCTACCCGAGTAAAATCAATAGTATCAGGTTGTAGCGATACTTATTATTTCACAAATATCACAAAATCATAAGCGGATGCGCAAGCTGTAAGCATAGCACTTATACAGTAGGACATCGATTGTCCCAACTCGAATTTAAGAACGGCGCAGTTCCGAGCGCATTTTCCGTCTTCCGCCGTTAGTCCGATTTGCACACTGGCTTCTACCGACAATTTGAATTTGTTCCTTGGAGCACCCATATATAAAATGTAAATTGTTGCAAATTGTTAACATCCCATTAATTTCGCGTAGTTCGTACGTGTTAGGAATTCAAGTTTAAGTTCTTCGAGTCCTAAGTGTAAACGTAATGTTCTTACGTCAGAGAAAAAATTGGAAATTGGAAATAGAATGAGCATTCGTTGTTTGATACAGCTTAAATATATATCTATTTAATATAGATTATGTATTTATTTCAATTTCTGTTGTATATTATCCCTTGACTAAAAAATCTGCGTTTCGATTATTCGAACCATCTTCAGTCCCAATTTATTTAGATAGTCAAGGTTCTACTGCACGTGATACAACAACGGGTCGAAGTTTTATCGTAATATGATGGTAGCTTGGTTAAAAGCGAAACGCTTGGCTTGAAGCCACCTGGCGGATTGACGGCGATATACATTCAGGTTATTTCTTCCCGGCCCGAACGTTGATATTTCCTGGCAAGGCGACCTCGATTTTGAAAGCCACGAGCCACCTGCTTTACTTTTTTGTCTCATTAAATCATTCGGTTATTCGTTATGTTCAAATGAATACTTGTTGTAATACCATTACTTATGATAAGCATTTTCATTCTCGTAAATTGCCATAGATGAAAAAAAAATGTTTATAATGGTGGATATAATTACAACAGATGTATTAGTTTCATCATAATCAATTATAAATATCTTTGATGGAGAAAAGAGCAAAGCAGGTTCTACTTTTCAGAAAATTTTAATGTTGTGGTCGGGTATACATTACGCGTAAGTGAACTTGCTCGCAATGTATTTCGGCCAGAACATTGTAATTTCCAAACATAAGGTGTAAGCGGTAAAAAACAATTTTGTGATCTTCCCGGTCTGTTCCATGATAGGACCCGGTTAGGCGAATCAGACCAAATGCGACTTTGGGGGAAATCCACATAGCAGCCAAATGTTCTCGTACCCAACATTATATAAACGTCTTTTTCAAATTCACCTTTAGGTAAGGGTAAGCATATCAAGGTCTTCTCAAGTACCGTCGTGTACCCAAAATCGATAATTCGTGGAGAAAAAAACTCAAAGGATCCCAAAGACGTCAATGTCCTGATAACCAACGTTACATATAACGAAAATTGTCTTTCCTCATATATATATGACGTGTGTGGATCTACGTATTCGGTAGGAGTGAAGCCGCCATCGTGATTGTTAACTCGCTTCTCGAGAGGGGTTGGTGCGCGGGTGCTGAAGTCTGAAAATTCAATTTTTATTCACGCACATCCCCTGTATGGAGGATTCAAACCAGACTCTCTCTTTTTACCTCTCGCTCTTTCGTTCTCTCACGGTCTTACACGTGCTCAGCAAAAGCGACAGGAGCTTGGACGGTTGCGCCTATATCCATATATATATATATATATATATATATATATATATATATATATATATATATATATATATATATATGAGTAAAAAAAGAGGATATTACAAGATTTTGGAGCGAGCGGCTCAAACATATTACACTCTCCGGGTGCGGTGAGATACGAGATGGATAGGAGAAAAGGACACCAACTCGTATACGCCGTCCGAGGCCGTGAGCCCGGGAGACTCGGTCCTCTTCATCCTTATCCTAACGTGAAGCTTCAAGGAGCTCAGCCGTTTCTTCGTACCAAGCCATTTAATTACCGTGTCCCTCGGCAACTCGCCGCAAGATTTAAGAAAATTCCCTCGAACTTCGTATCCCGAGGATGATGATTTTGGCAAGCCGTATTAAGCTGGGAATCGCCACAACAAAGCATCGTATCCGCCTACTCGACTTTACGGGGCTGTCTAGACGGGAGCCTTTTGCGGCCAATGTGATCTTTATTGGGGTAAAAAGTATCGTCATACGGGAGCTGGAACACTTCTCGAATGAGACCGAAATCCGATAGGTCTCATCGTTAGGCGGGAAATCTATTTTCATTCAGGAATCCTAATAATAATGACCATGCTAGTTTCCAAAATGAAGAGATGGCGTTTTGGGGGATGAAGGAGCGCAGAGGAACGTTTCAATGAAACCATTCGGAGAGTCAAAAAGGATCTTTTTTTTCGACTCGATTTCTAATACGAATCGAACGGTACCTGTGTCCATTGAGTGTCTTAAATTGGGTGTAACGTTCGACTGTTGACTCTGCTCGCACGCAAACTCGAACACGCATTGACGAACGAAACGATAGGATTTGTCCACGTGTTTGTGTGTGTGTATGTGTGGAGAAAGGAATGAGGACTTTGCGTGTGTGAGATCGAGGGAATCACGTATCGATGATGCTTCGATAAACATCCGTGTATTGTGCAATCAACCGCCTATTTGGTCTGTCATTGTATGGGACGACAGGATGCGGACCGAGGATGACACGGTATAACAGCGGAACTTGTACTCATCGCATCCTCTTCTTCCCCGCTACGAACGTGCATGAGAGCAAATCTTCTCTCGCATTGTCAACCTCCCCCTTCATCAGGCTCGACGCTGTCCCGGGACCATGCCATTTTTTATGGGCTCCCTTCCTCTCTCCATCGTGTATACCTGAACACTGTGCTACCTGCCCTTATCCTTTTTCCCTCGTTGATCCTCAATGCCAGCTCCTCACTCTCTCCCTCTCGCTCTCACGTCATCTCTTCTCTCGTTGTTCATCATCGTGACGTAAACCCAAGACAACCCACTATCCACCGGATAATGACACTTTGCGACGAGAACAACGATAGCATGGTGGATAATTCGGATGAGCTACCACATAGCTTCCGGTTTGCAGGGATACAGAGTGGAACTGGTCATCATCGATGGAACTTTCCAATTGACGGAAATTTCCCTCAACGTACGGAATGATCATGATCGTCTGACCAATGAAGAGAATATCCAGAGTCACTTGAAGTATGTAGCATGTTCAATAGACAACTTTACCACAAGCCATAACTCAAGCCACTGACAGCGCTCCGAACAATTCAGACGAGGGCAGTGAAGGAGCCTGTTCGATATGATTTGAAGAATCAGCCATCAGCCGATGGTGATAAAAGATGTCCATGAAAATCGATTTCACGATGTTTTAGTGAATGGAACATCAACCGCAATTCTCACTTAAACTTTAAACACTTTTTCACCACTTGGATGAAGGAATATCTGGGCAATTCAATGGAACATAATGGTAATCCGATGGAATTATCTCTTGATGGATAAAACAAAACCAGACTTTAGGGAATCGACTAATCTTGTCACTCAGCCTAAACTAGACTGACTTCGGCAGCCCGAAAACCTGCATCACTCAAGTGATCAACGGCCCACGACCGCGACAGGTACACATCACGTAAACCTTCGCCCGCGTAACCAGCTGTCCTTGACCCGGATCCTCAACTATCTTTTCCTATTTCCACGCGTGAGTACAAAAAAAAGGAGGCAAACAAGCGGAGATTCAACCTGGCGGAATGAGGGACGGGAAGAATAAGTGGGTTTGTACGTTTGTGTATGTGTGTTTACGTGTATCCGAGATGATGATCGGGGTGCTCCAGCATTGTGCCCTTTTTGCGGGATGCCCCCGGATCGAACACGGCGCGACCCCGTTGACCCGGACTACCTGCAGCCGCAGTGTGTGGTAGAAACAGTTTTTTTTTCTCCAGCCCACTGCAAGCCTGGGTAGGGTGAACATTTCTCACTCTTGAGGCCCCAACAGGGCCCTAAGGCCACCCTAAGGACCGCCACGTATTCACTAATGCACCATTATATTGGATCTCGTTATTGATGAGCACTATCACGGGGATCCGGAACCGCCAGACCCTTTTCATTTTACTGCGAACATCGGTTGTTCGATAAGTTTTTACAACAGTTCTTGAATTCGCGCTGGGATAACAATCGATCGAGGCCGAATTGTTGATAGGCATGAGAAATTTTGATCTGGATTTAATGTAGTTGGTACTTAGCTAATGTAGTTTGTACGAGTTGTATTGGTAATGGTTAGTTTGGAGTTTCAGTGCATCTAGGTTCGATCTAGGTACCACCTAAGGTCGATGTAAGTAACATCTAGATTCGATCCAAATACCATCTGGATTCGATCGAAGTATCTAGGTTCGATGTTAGTACCATCTACACTGCAAAAGAAATGTAATAAAAATAGGATCTATTTCAATCAAATAGGTATTTTTCTTGTCTCACGGCCTACTACGATTCTATTTGTTTTAGATATATATTTTTATTTTGTCCAGCTATTCTTGTTAAATATTAAATATTTATAAATTATGTTAATGAAGATTAACATAGAATCAAACATATTCTTTCTTTGAACATTTGAGAGATATTTTTGTATCAAAAAATATTTTTATCAGCGTGAACAAACGTCTGTTTGATTCAAATATATATTTCTGTCAGCCCAAACAAACGTAAACATTGATCAATAGCTTGAAACAAATAAGAAAGTATTTGTTGCAATCAAGACAGACCATTCTTTCAATCAAATAGAAGCATGTTTGACTCGACGAAAATTCTATTTAAATTAAATTTAAAAAAATTAATTAGATACATTTTGTGGATTCAACTAAATTATTTTTTGAACAGATGAAACCGGATCACACATTTATTAGGAATAAATGAAATATTTGCTTATTAGATGATATTAAATAGATCTCGATTTGAATAAATAAATATATTCGAAATAAATAATTTCAATAATGGAATGCTATAGGAAAAATTTTATTTCACGAATAATCTAGTTAATTCAAATTAAGAAAAAAATCAAATAGACGCATCTAGTTAATATCACTAGAGTTTTTCTGTTAGTGTAGGATTAATCTTAGTGCCATCTAGGTTCTATCTAAGGTCCATCTAAGTTCCATCTAGGTACTGGGAAATAAAAAATAATAATCACTTTTCTTTGGGTGTCTGCTATAGTTGCAATTATCAATCATCAATGGACTCTGCTATATACCTGGGGACGAAAGACTTTCCATCAGATTGAGGGTAATCTTTAGTTTTATTCGATTCTTATTCCTCCAGGGGATAATTATTCCCTTGCAGAGAAACCTGTCAGATTTTCTGATAAAATACGTCTCAAAAATGATTCGGGGACTCTGCAAGGCAATCAATACCCAACAGACTGTTCGAGCAGGATCCCCATATCACATAAAAGCCTATATGATGCAGGTCTACGAATGTAGTATTCCTTAAGGGTCTTTAACGAAGGGCTCAAAGTTGCATGGAATTTCGTGCATACCGTGAGCCTCTTCTTGCCCGGAAATGTAATATATATTTTTTTTTTTCATGCGTGTAATGGTACTTGTATGTAGAGTATCGGTGCCCTAGCGTATCAGCTATACGACCGGGAGCTTTTACGTGTACTTCGAAAAGGAGATATTTCCAATTTGTCTTGTGCTCACAAAGTGGCGCCGGCCTACCATAGTCAGCTCGCAATTCGAATATGTCGAGAAGGAATCACGCGAAAGGGCGCGATCGACCCAACTTCGAATTGATAGTCGCGCCCTTGTGCACGTAAGCACGCCCTTTTTTCGCCGGCAGTCGATATGTGTAGAACGAGGTGTATCGCGAAGGAGAAAGCGGGGGAAAAAAGAGACGCATTGAAGGCTCGAGCGGATAATAGTGAAAAATCCGACGCGCTGAATCGAAGCGAGACATCGTGAAATTGAACAATCTTATGTATTACATAGGCATTCCTCGTTCCACCCAATTCGCGTCTGCCGTCAAGAAGAATGGCGAACGCGCGCGCACGTGGATTACGTTTAAGCGCATACATCTTCTCACTGTTTCGTCTTTTTTTTCTTCCTCTTCTTCTTCTCGATATGTGCTCTTATTAAATCGTGCAAACACTTTAACACGCGAGCTTTTTTAAGCCGACTCTGTTCTTTTTGCCACATAAGTAACATAACTCAATTGACGATTGTCAATCCTTTTTTTTTTGCTAAAGTTGACGAACTGCTTCTACTGGATTGGGCACCGGATCGGAGAGTTTTTTAAATTGAATTTGATTTTTTATGCAGCTGACATGCTCATGTTATCGATACACTATTGCAGTTTTTTTCGTACTGTTCAATATTTTATTATACAAGTGAAATATTTTATTCAATAACTTGAATAATTTGAGATATTTTTCTGATTTGTTTATTTTTTAATACTGTGCTCAATATAATCGTAAATATACATTCTTCGTATCGAATTGTTTTTCAAATTTGGTTTGTTTTGCAGCAGAATCTTCGAAGCTTGTATTATTGACATTTTCATCCACCTTAATATTTTATTTTATAGCCTTGACATTTAAGTTAATGAATTTTAATGACTTTTCAAATCATTTTTATAACTTGTTCATCCATTTTCACAAATTAAAAAAATACTTTTTTAACGTTAAGAAAATATTCCAAAGAATTCATTACCTTAATCTGATTTTCAGCACATACGTAATTGGCATAAAGAGAGGAAATCCTCACTGAGTTTTCAGAAATAAGTGAATCCTTAACTTTACAACAAAAATATAAACGTATGCGTCTCTCTCTCTCTCTCTCTCTCTCTCTCTCTCTCTCTCTCTCTCTCTCTCTCTCTCTCTCTCTCTCATTCTCCTCTATTCATGCTCACGCGATCCAAGACCAAAAGCTCCTTATCAGAACGATTATGAATGATCTGGTTTTGTAAACTTGATGTATATCTTCAAAGTGCTTCGCGGTTAAGTGCCCGCTTGAATCTAGAATTACCCAGAAAGTCTCAAAGTCCTCTCTGGCATACCGGCCTAGAGCCGTAAGGAACTTTGCAGTAAGAGTTGAGCGTAAGCTCAGTCTGCGAGCTCGAAACTCGATCGTGTCTTTCGCAAACTTTGCTCTAATGCCGCGAGAAACGACAGAAACAACTTGACAAGGTGATATGCATTAGTCTGCTTTTATCTTGCAATTTATTCTGCCTGCAAATAATGTATGTATTCGTTATAAATAATTAACGAAAATTGTATATATTTATTACTGTTAAAAATCGTTGATCAAGTTCTCATATAACATATCATTGATAAATAATAAATAAATAGTTTTTACATCCAATCTGAAATTAATTTGTTATACATATTAATGATAAATATTGAAATAATTACATACGTTAAATGAATTGGTTATGATACCTGAATGAATCGTGCTGGGGTGAGTCGGAATATATATAAGGCATATATACTCAGATATCTAGATCTATATATTTTTGAGTATAAATATTTTATAATTTGTAACTTAAGCAAAACTTATCAGAATTATATAAGAAAATGTAGAATAGTTTGAGGCAAATATAAAGAAAAAGTGTTAATTTATTAAAAACGATGTTTCTCTTGTAGAAATATTTGTTTAATTACTCATAAATCAATAATTACGCTATACAACGCTATAATCATTGAATAAAAGCAAATAAAAATGATGCTTTTGGAGAGTCATTAATTAATTATCATATATATGTATATATACAACGCTAATGGTTATTGGTCACCATCCCGTGAAAGGGTTGTGGGCTATGTTTTCCGCTATCAAATAACCCAGTAACGTTTTATCGTCGAGATACTATTATATCTCGAAAATAGAATCGAACCATTTTCGAGATATTATTATTTTTTTTAATGAAGGTCAGGCAACATTAAAATTAATTTAAAAAAAACTGTTGCATAGATCCACACTTTTTAATTATTTGTAGTCTAAGAACAAAGTAACATCAAATCATCAACAATAAAATAAGAATAATCTGAAAACATTTTTGAATTAAGGGTCCAAAACTCTACGAGTCTAATAATTTTTGTTATTTTCTCTGCCAAAAATGCAGGTTTTATTTGAAAAATCACTAACTTAGTCTGCGTGTCATAAAAAAAACAACTATACATCATTAGCTATCCAAAGAGGATTCCATACAATTTTTTAAAAAATTGTTTTTCGAATTGGCCTACCCCTCACTAAAAAAAATATAATAAAAATAATAATATCTCCAAAATGGTTCGCTTTTGTATAAAACATTACTGAGTTATTTGATAGCGGAAAGCATGTCCTACAGCCCTTTCACAGGATCGTGACCAATAATCAGTAGCCCTGTATATATAAACCGTACGTGTATATCAACGATTTCTGTCATAGCGTTATTATTAATTCGTAAGCAATGAAATAAATATCCCTACCAGAGAAACATTCCTTTCAATAGACGAACACTTTTTTTTCATTCTTCCGAAAGCGTTACAAATTTTTTCTTCGAAATTGTTCAAGAAATGATCAAAAAAGTATATTTTTTCAATGGCTTCAATATGAATTGTTTCAGCATGAAAATTTGGTGAAATGTGCCATGAAAGTATCGACAGAAAAGAATGATTGCGAACAATAGCCAATAACACGCGTTTATTGGGCTCCTTCACCAATCCTCGTCACGAGTATAATGCAATATAGTCGAGTGCGCACTCGAGATAGATCAAATATTTGTACGAGACGAGCGAGCGAGAGCTGCTCTCGTGCAACGTAAGGCATGTAACTGGGTTAACGCGGTTTTATTAATCGCGGGGACACAAGGTGCCCATGGGCGAACAGAGAATGTAAAAGGGTTGAAAATCGAAAATGTTTCGTGTAACTCATCCCATTGTCGAGTGTAATACGCCGTGTCTCTTTCTCTCTCTCTCTCGAATATCCCATAGCTCAAACAACCCTTGGTTTTTTTTTTGCATTCACCCTTGGCGGCCCTTCATCTCGGCGTTGTCGCGCAGTCAAGTCAGAGATAGAATTTTAGAAGCAGAAAAAATAAAACGGTGAGAAGGAAAAGGATAATCGATATTTATTGCAAAGTTACACGGTGCACGAACGAGAAAAAAAAATGGAGAGGCCCTTTGCGCTATGGTATATTCTCTTATACCTTTTCTTCTTCACAATTCCGTATGACGAGCATACGCGCATGTTATTCGTCGGTTCGCGTTTATAACAACGAATCCCCGTAAAATGCATACGATTACCCTCCGTTGTGTTCGCAGGCAACCCTTTAGTCACGTTGTATACGTGTACGAGTTGTTGTGCCCTCCATAAAAAAAAAAAAGAAAGAACGAAAGGGTTCCTCGCATGCGTGCTTCACTTTCCCATAAATCAGAAAGCAGGCAGAATAGAACGTTCAGACGAGAATGTACGGGGATGTGCACCTATACAAGGGGAATTCGCGCATAACAATGTCGTCGAAAAATCGACAACGCTTATTTTCAATTTTTCAGTCGAAGTGTAGTTTCGAGCGCGAAATAACTGGATATTCGTTGAATTACATGCCTATAGGAGAAAGAGCTTTGAAATTTAATTAATTTTCTTTGAAATTTAATGGCTTTGTTTAATTAAAAAAAATTTTTTACATTGAATTTATTTCCTTTAAAAATTCGATTAAATTTTCCTTAGAATTTAATTTAATTCCTTTAAAATGTAATGTATTTTCTTTGAAACTAAATTTAACTTTTTGACATTTTTTTTTATTTGATTCAATTTTCTTAGAATTTAATTCATTACCTTTGAAATTTAATTTAACTTCTTTAAAATTGAATTCAATTTCCTTGACGTATACTTGAATTTCTTCAAAACTTCATTTATTTTCCTTGTTAATTTATTATCATTGAAATATTTCCGCTACTCAATTATGCAGTTATTTATCATCGATAACAGCTAAAAATAAAAACCAATTTCCCTTTCGTCCTTATTATTCGCAATATTATTCCATCATAATTTAAGTCCCCATATAATTATGTTTATGATTATTCGCCTATTTTTTCACTGCCACATACTTCCCTTCAGATTTCTTGATCTCTCCATTACAGTAGCAATTTTCTTCTCGGAAGAATCAGAACGAGTGGTACTGATTCTTTCGAAAAATCTGTTACCCGGGAACGATGAGCCCGTAATGCCCCCCCCCCCCCCCCCCCCACACCCTCCCAAAAAAAAATGAGCGAATGAGTAGGATCTAGAAGCCAAATTCGAAGAGATGAGTTTCCGATAGACTCGCCGATGAATGGTCGGGATTGGACAGCAGACGGATTGTCGGCTGGCCGATATAAAACAGACATATAATTTCGAAGATAAGATCGCTAAGAAATTTACGCGTGTTCACAATAACGCGAAGTATACATGCACTTATATATATATATATATTTTTTTTGTTGTATATATGTATAAAATACATAAATGCGTTCCTGGTGAGCGAGGCACAGACGGAGACCGTGGGCCCGCCTTGAGGGTGAACGCGGCGGTAAAGGAAGGCTGGTGTAAGGGTTCACAGGTAGTTTATAGGTTTACACAAGGGCAGTGGACACCATGTGTGAAACGGATCCTCTCGGAATTCCCGGCTACTTTCACGTGAGACAGGCGCGCGCGCGCACGGTAACGACGAAATAAGAACTCGAAGAAAAGGGCTATCACGACTTAAGGATTTTCGGGACACTCAACGAATTGTTACCATTTGATGCAAATTTATACAGTAAATTCTTTGCGATATACTGAATGTGACCTCCAAATTTTTAATCGATCGTCTACACCGTTACTGTAAAATTTACAATTGAAGAAACATTTTTTAACATAGAGATATTCCATAGAGAAGCTACATCCAATATTACTGGATGGACCTTCGGGCAAACATTTAGTCCAAAATGGGCGAATCGTGGATTTACAAGTCTAGATCATGTCGTACATGTTTAGCCTTACAAATAACTAATTTAATAATAAATTAACACTTAGAGATGTTAATTTTCCACTTTTAATAATAATTGAAATCAAATTCGATGATATTCGTGTGTGTTTGACTGAGGTTTTGTCAGTGACTGTACGTCTGTTTCAACTGTCCAACAAAAAATGTTCGCAATTTTTAAATTTAACTAATACATTCATATAATCTTATTATTATTGATAATTACCCAAAAACTCAATATATTTTGAGTTTTCCAATTATTGCTATTGATTCATTGTTACAAAAGACGACACTCCTCATTAATTTAATTGATTTCTCGACATTTACTCAGTCGATTTATTTGAAACTTAGCATAATCAATCGCTCGATTTTAAATCTTGATGATATAATATTTTCAGAATTTACAGCGATTTAGTTATATTCGTTTTGCAACCATTTACGTCTGCAGGAGCTGTTTTCCCATAAGCGACCGTGTTAAATTCATATGTTTATAACTACTAAAATATTTAGTGAAAAATTCTAAAATAATTCATGTATCATTATTCTATCAAGAACTATTATTCCTCAAATGTTCAAGAATTTTGGCGTTTTTTCAATATCCATCCAGTAATACCTTAACATTACGACACTGATGACGAATTTGTCATAATGTACTGAGTGATTTTACAGTTTTTCATAACATTTAAAACATTTTTTCACATCATTTCGTGCCTAAAACTGTCATTCAGCGATGAGCGTATGCAGTTAAAATATCTTCTTATGTTAAAAAGGATTTTTTTAAACGTAAATTTTATAGGCACGGTGTAGAAGATCGGTTTAACATTTGGTAAGGTGCATTCGGTATATGAGACAGAATTTACTGTACAAATTTGAATCAAATGGTAAAACTACACCAATTGTCTCGAAATTCCTAAACCAACACAACTTTTTTTTTGCTTCACTTTTTTACGTTTTTCGTATATTCGGCCTTTGCCCAACGAGGATAAACGATACGAGACGACGGTTTTCCAATTTTTTGTCTCTCAGTCCCCGTTGCTCGCCTTACAGAAGTCAAATTTATTTCCTAGTTGCGTACGTAGCGAAGGCACGCTCGCGGGCTGGAAGAAGGGAGAATAACGAGGAAAGAAAGGGCGCTTACCTATAGGCAACGGGATCATTAAACATGCGTATCCCAGGCTCACGCATATGTTGGAGTAAGGCTGAGAATCCGCGGCTTCCGTTCTGTCACCCTCTCGCGATATTTCGTGGACTTTTTTTTTTCTTTTTTCGTCTACATAGTATTGTATAACCGCCCGGGCCGCACTCATATACATAATATTCAAAGATACACATAGATAGGTGCGTGAAAAAAAAAAAAGGGCCAAGAGAGGCAGGTAGGCCCTGGATGAGACACCGGGAGATATTTATGTGCGGACCGTTCCGGAAGGTGAGACAACCCTTTCGGGCAAACTTCTCCCCCCCCCCCCCCCCGCTCCTCCCCGCCCTATTCCAAGGGACTATATACGTTACGTGGAAGCTCTCCGGGTATCCGAGGTCGGGTAACCGGTAGCGTTTTTGTAGATTGTAAAAAATATGATAATCTATGCTTCGTTGGAGGTGAAGAAAAAAAAATGATTCATTATTAGGCCTTGGGTGTGGTGGGTATAAGCGTATGTATATATAGGTAGAGGGGGCAAAACGCACAATGGCAAGAGGCAGAACACTTTTGGAAGCTGTGACCCACCGGCGAGAGACAAAGCCCGGGGAGGGGGTTGAGAAAAGTAACGTCGGATGAATCCCGCCCGCTTCGGTAACCCCGATGAGACAGAAGAAGAAAAAAAATGGGGTGGGGGCCTCAAAGGGTTGTAGACAACGGTAGGCAAGGTATAGACACGGGAGTTGTTTGATACGAACAGAAGGGAGGCGCGCTACGAATATATTATACGTTTGAGAAAACGCTGACGGACTCGTTGCTCGTCTAGCATTGTTCATCCTTGGCACAGCTGTGTATTTATCATTTTCATGTCTTAATAATATTGCAAAATTGTCATTTTTGTCTGTGCATACGTTTCTCCAGGGAAAAGTTGAGATAGTAGGGTTAGGACTCGCTATTGGGAAGATATTGAATTTTGAGGAATTTTGTCAGTCTGTCTGCACGAACGAAATTGGTGTGGAAACAAACGGAGCTTTTTCCTGAATTTTTCGTATGTGAAAAGAAATTTGATTTTTTCTGCACCAATTCATTAATTATGTGATGAATTATGAATTATTAATGGTTAATGATTAATGTTTAATCATCAATCATTCATTGATCCAATTTTCATGTCAGATTTGCCTTAATGATTGATCATCATTAATCAGTGATCATCAATCATTGGGTAACTTAATTTTGAACTTCGGTCATTATAATAAAATCAATTAATAAATAACGTTAAATAATATATCTGAGTTTAAATCATTATAATAAAATTAATTGCCTTCAATCATTATCTGGCTCAATTATTTGTTTTTTTTTTCCTAATATGATCATGAGCATGCATTGAATTATTTAGTAAACCATTTTTTTATCTGTATAGATAACATGAAATTTTTTTCACTTGTAGAAAAACGTGTTTTTCAAGATAGTCGTATAAACTATAATTCAATATGATCTTGAAATCCATTTCCAAATGGATTTGAGGATCCTCTTACTACTCGACATGCACGCAAATAGTAAAAGGAACGATCGGTCGAACTTTAGCCGCTGATCGAGCAGAAAAAGACTTCTCTTTTTTTCCGCCCGCAGAATCGTGGTAAAAAAAAAGCAGCATTACGTGATCGTTTGAAATACCTTTGTACGTGCGGAAGTTAGGTGCCAAATGTGTTGGGATCTGAGGATAAGGATAGAGAAAATGGAAGAGAGAATAATAAGGAGGAAGCAGTTTCGACCTCGAAAAACTGTGGCCTCGAGTATCCTATAATTAGATATGTATATGCAGGACGCGCGCAGGATGTGCGAGAATGAGAGTAACAAGGAGGTGGAGAATGAAAAATGTAGTGTGTCTATATATATATATATATATATATATATATATATATATATATATATTATATATATTCATATATACAGTGGGTAAAAAAAAGTATTTGTACACCGCGTGTTTTTCAAATTGTCCTACGACAAAAATTTTGTTCGAAAATTTCTGTCGAACATTTTATTTTTCTTCGAAAAAACAATGCTAAAGTATTTTATTATTCTTCACAGGATAATTTGAAAAACGCCCGATGTACAATTACTTCATTTATCCACTGTATATGTGGTAAATATCAACGGAACATTGGATATGCTTATCTGGCTGTGTCGAATGCGATCCTCAACATTTTTTAAAATCAATTCTTTGATTTTAGAGACAGAGTGGTCGTCAAAATGAACTTTATATGTGATAAATATGTGACCATTTATCTAAAAGTAATTTTAACGACATTGGGGTGTGCATGGTAGCGAATATAGACAGCATGCTGTTATCAGGGTTATCCTCGAAGTCACATGTCTTTAAAATCACTTTTTTCCATATATATGTATATACATATAATAAATTATCATGTATCGTATATATTTTTCATACGCATTCGTATGAGTTACAGTTTAAACGCGTTTTACCTAGTAAAAACTAGCTCCGACCAAACGCCTTCGTTACAACTAGTTCTTCCTAGTAAAAACTAGAATTTATGTTCAGAAACCCAAACAAACCCAAACTTTGACCTTATTCGGAGACAGTATTAACTGATTCATTTTGTTAGAACTAGTTTTTCCCAGTTGAGACGAGTTTTAACGAACATTCAAAATTATTTATCAGTAAATTCTAGTTTTCACTGGAAAAAACTATCCGCCATGTTAACAGTAATAAATTCGTACATGGTGAACATCGTCAGAGCTTTCATAGTGTTGAGAATTTTTATTGAGCCTTTGAAACTTTGATCCGTTTATTAAATCCTTTCGTGTCGAAGATCAATTATCTCGTAATTGGAAATGACTGGACTTTTTCATTTTTTTCCAGTAAACATAGCAACTTTTACAATTGTTTTATTGCCTAAAAAAGTAATTCGAAAATTCACAAATACGGCAACTATTTTTTATTTTGCTTATTCTTCTGAATATATTCCTATTAATGTCTACCCTATCGTCAGAGCTCTTATTATTTTGAGAAATTTTATTGAGGCTTTGAAGCTTTGATACTTTTATTAAATCCTTTCACGTCAAAGAGCAATTATCTCGTAATTGGAAACAACTGGAAGTTTTTATTTGTTCCACTAAATATTGCAACGTTTACAATTGTTTTATTGCAAAAAAAAAGTAATTCGAAAATTCACAAACATGGCAACTATTTTTTATTTTGCTTATTCTTCTGAATATTTTCCTATTACTGTCTACCATATTTTCCAATTTAATAACTAACATTCACATTTATTTATTAATAAATTCTAGTTTTCACTGGGAAAAACTAGTAACGAAGGCGTGTACGAAGTACTAGTTTTTATTAGAGAAAACGTGTTTAAACTCAAAAGGGATTCTAACTGTAACTTATATATGTAGAGAAAGAGAGAGAGAGAGAGAGAGAGAGAGAGAGAGAGAGAGAGAGAGAGAGAGAGAGAGAGAGAGAGAGACAGACAGACAGACCCAGGATAATTTAAAAGCGGTGGTATGCGGCTCCAGAGCGCGAAAGGACCACTGCCTGAGAAGGAAGGGTTGATGAGTGCAACCGGTGTCTTTCCCCTACTTTTCCCTACAACCACCACCTCATTTTATATCCGTCTGTAGAAGTACGTGTATACCTCCATATATATATGTATATATGTACCTCGAGGAACATATATGTATATATATATATATTTATATATATATATATATCGCACAAGGCACGAATGAGCCAGTAGGTAGTGGCATCAAAGCCGGACTCTCGAGCAGTTTAGCACGAAATCTCGTTCAATAAAGACCGTCGTTTGTTATACGCTGGAGCCTCGTTCCCACGTGACTACGAATCGAAGACAAACGGTGCGACAATTTCCAAGTTGACAAACAATTTTTTCCTGTTTTTTTTTTTATTTCACCTTTTCATTTCATTCGCATAGTCACAAAAAACAAAGAAAGTTAATTGGGATACTTAGCGGGAGAATTATAAAACTTGGCACGTGGTAAACGGTTTTTGATAATTCCATCGAGGTGGATTTGATCGAAGGAATATGGATTTTATTGGAATTTTATTTACTCCGAGGATTAAATATTTTTAGCCCCGAGCTTGTTCGTCGGTGAGCTTCGCGTTATTTCCGGCCGCCTCGCGATAAAAGTTATCGCAAAAAAAGCGCACGGTCGGTGGAAACGAGTTTAAAGATCCGCGGTACATCTCGTCGAATATTCGTTCGTCTTTACGCGAGCGAGCGTGCTCGCGACGAGAACCACCCACTACATCCGGTTGACAGGCACGAAAGCCTCACATTAAATATATTTCAGTCTATCGTGAAATAATTCTCGGTTTTTCTCACCGCGAAAGTACACGAAAAGGCAAAAAGAAGAAAAAAAAAACAAAAATATTACGTCGATTCAACAAGGAGCAACTGTGTCGGAAAAATTACAAAAAAAAATTTTCCTGTACTTACCGATGGATTTCTTTCTCTCGCTGTCACCTATCCCGACCTCGAGTTTCCTTCCTTCTCCTCTTGCTGACCTGGACAAAAGTTGGCCGTCGCGCTGTCAATCCTCATTTTGCCCGCGAAACGATTTCAAGGTCACGGGACTGAAGAATAATCGATTCACGAGGGAAGAAAGAAAAAACGTGTAAAGGGCTCGAAATAATTCGCGGGGGTGAAACGAGCAATGGCAAAGGGGGTGGGGGGGAGTGCACACGAGAGGGAGAGTTTCGTGAAGCGAAAGGAGAGGATGAGGAGTGAAAGTGAGAAGAGAGAGAGTGATTAACGTACACCCCCTTGGGGGGGAGGGGGTAGTGGGATGGGGATGATTTCTCCCGCTTGGGGATGTTCGAGCTACTGCGCGAGCACTCTCACTTTTACGAGCAGGGCGACAAGAGGGTGGAAGGGGGAGTTTGAATCGAGGCGTAATTATAATTCGAGGTAAAGGAGCCGCGCGCGTGTCCCGGTCACGACAATCAGCTGTCGACTCTCCGAGCAGTCACATCCCCAATCATTCGCCATCCTTCAAGCCCAACCAACCCTTGTTTCCTCCAATAAGCCGTTTCGCGTCAAAGTTACACGAGCATTCTTTCCAATTCAATATCAATTTAAAATAAAGAAAAAATTTATCAAAAATCAATTTGTCATGTAAATTAAAATGCCTCGTACCGACCTTGATGCGTGGGGTTGTTCGTCGTGTGACAATCAGTGAAAACGCAGTTCATTGGACGACGCGAGATTCTTTACAACGGTACAAAGTCATTTTTGAAACTCGTGCGAGCTGTCAAATTGTCACCGAGTCGAACTCGTGTTACGAGTACCACGGGTTGGCAAAAAAAAATGATCTTGTTCATCGCGAAGATGAAACAGAATTTTCGGAAAACAATAGTAATACGGGAAAGTGTTTCGTGGGTCGCGAATTGACACAATAAGAACCGCGTGTGCCAAGGACACGTGACATAATTCTACAATTTGACAGTATGCAAAAATTCGTTATTTATCGTGCTCGAGAAATCAGAGACTAATAACGAGGGGTGTTTTTTTTTCGTACTCGAGAACGGGTTTTCTTAGGGGGGTAATCTTGAGCTTTTCGAGGGGGGGTAGTTTTTGGGGTTGAAGTGTGCAAGACACGGCAAGGACGAAGACTGAGGAAGGACTGCGCGATTTTCTTGCCATCTGAAAGAAGCGTCCAACGGGAACTGTGTAGCGTCGAACGTCGCGACGCCGCGCGCGGCGTAGGCGTCCTCTATCTTTCTCTCTCTCTCTCTCTCTCTCTCTTGGTCTCTCCATCTCTCTCTCTCTCTCTCTCTCTCTCTCTCTCTCTCTCTCTCTCTCTCTCTCTCTCTCTCTCTCTCTCTCTCTCTCTCGCACACACACACACAAAAGCGCGCGAGCGAAAACACTCATACGAAGCCATGAGGCAGAGCTCTCCCGTGTAAAAAAAAAAACGAGAAAGAAGAAAAAGAAGAAAACCACCCCTTCGTACGCGCACACTCGCTCTCGAGAATCCCGTGTACACGTTATATTTATTATGGAAACGGATTTATCGGAGCTCTTCTCGCACAGAGTATGTGTGTGTGTGTGTGTACGTGTGCGTGTATGTGGGCGCGCGCGCTCTCGTCTTTGTAGAAAACACCCCTGGCTCTCGATATCGTTGCTTACTAGCAACCCTCTCGGCCTTCGTCCTCCCTCCCTCGTCGATCTTTCGAATCTCTATAAATTTTTTTCTCTCCTTCTCTCTCTCTCTCTCTCTCTCTCTCTCTCTCGCTCTTTTTTTCAACGAAATTTACAACCTTCGCGATAAGGAAACGCTGGAAAGACGAGTGACGTCGTTGGCTGGAAAATTGGCAAATTATTTTTATATTTTTACTACCCCAGCTTCGTTTCCCGTCAATGCACTCGTGGGTGATTCGAGTCGTGATCGGATTCCAACTCCTGTTCACTTGTAATTCGTGTTTGCAAAATTTATCCAGTGTTTTCCCGTCTCGGTATATCTGCGAATTTTTTCTTTAATTCATTATCCTGATTTCTCGGTTCATTTTTAATTAATTAATTTGTCGTCGAACTGAGGATCCAAAAATCGAGGAGGTTTCAATTTTAACGTGTTCCCGCCATGTACCAATAACGAATTCGTATATGGCGAACATCATCAGAGCTTTTATTATTTTGATAATTTTATTGAGCCCTTGAAGCTTCGAGAATTTTATTAAATCCTTTGACGTAGAAAAGCAATTATTTCGAAATTGGAAACAATTGGACATTTTTATTTCTTCCAGCAGTTATTGCAATTTTCACAGTTGTTTTATTGGAAAAGAAAAAGTTATTCGAAAATTCGCAAACACGGCAGCTATTTTCGTTTATTTGTCTGAATATTTTCACTGTCTACCCGATTTTCCACTTCGAATTGGTTTTCTATGGTGAGTCGGTCAATAGCTTTTCCGCTGTATATCGCAAGCCCCAGAATGTATGTATGTATATTTATATATATATATATAAATATATACATAGATGAACGTAAACCCCACCCCCTTTTCAGTACCACAACGAGCGGGGGTGCCCTCGAACTTCCCTTACGACGCATGCGTCAACATGGCCGCCGCGTCGTTGCCACCATTCCTTCCCGAAAGGGTGGTGTTCCCTATATACTTTAGCCCGCGCGTATATTCACGCGTCTCTCATCCTCGTACTGTCAGTAATTAACAAAGCGCGGTTAAGTGCTCTTCTCCCGAAACGGAGCAATCGCCCTTCTGACCCAGAGAGAAAAATCCACAAAATTCCGATCGATAGTCCCGATATATTTTGATTAAAAAAAAAAAACGGTACCATCGAAATTACACTCCTCGTTGTGTCATCAATGAGCTCATTCCAGGGGGTGAGAAACGATTTTCGTATCGTTTCGTTCAGTGCGTGAATGACGATCGTGATATCATTTTTTATTGGATTTATCGCTTCAACCAATTTGGACATTTAAATTACGTCGTTGCTCGCTTTGTCACGCGCTTTCATTTCTCCCTCTATTTTTTTACCCTTTCTAAACTGTCATCTTCCGTTATTCGAGGCTTCGACTTCGATGAAGGACCCTTTGCAAAATACGGTTCGACGTTTTTAACATCCTTGTGAATTGCAAAATGTTCTACGTCCTGTGAGCCCAACGAATCTATCGAGAAGACTGAACACCTTTGACAATGTTGATCAATATGTGCGTTGACGTAGTTTTTCGAAAAGGGAAGGTATAAGAGCTACGCTGGAAAAATAAAGTACTCGGGCTGACTAAATCCGTCATTAGAACAAATGAATTATTTTTTTTTAAATGGAATATTAAGTCATTTTGAGAATCATTACTATCATCCAACCAACGGATACTCGGAATAATAAAATATCTTAGTGTTTCTTACCAATATTTCGCTGGCCTGTGAATAGACAATTTCCTTGATGCAAGTAGTTTCTCTTCTGTGTACCAATTCCCGATATAAAATTAGTTTACACGCACTTTTTCAATCAACTGAAATTATAAAATGAATCTGCATGTTCTCTTGCGAATAACGATTCATAAATAATTCCCAAATACTTAGTTAACTCTTAATAATACGAGCAAAACATGAAACATTTTAACGACATATGGTAACGATGGAATGTAAATGAAAAAAAAATCGAATTTTCTTGCTCACCGCTATTTAATGTATTCCTTTCACGAACCCGAATATTTAACAAATAAATTAGTTTCCTCTACTATTAAGTAAAAATAGATGCCAGTATACTGGTGAAATTTCAAGCCAAGTTACCGAACTTTTAACAAAAAATTACGACTTTAGAAATCTAATTTATGCAGCACTTTATGGGAATGACATTCTGGCCACATTTATATCTGATAATTTATATACTAAATAACTCTAGATGTCTGGTTTAACCCTTCGCGGTCACCCTTGGTAGAATCGACCTGTCGATCAATTTTTGGCGTAAATATGAAATAGTTCCCGGCTTCGAATGGGACTGTATTCACCATCTTACCTGGAGTTTAGAATATCCTCATACCATAAAATTTACCCTCTTCACATGTCGGAATAAATACCTTTTTTGGAACGCGATCTATGCTACTATTTTTTTCCCCAAAAGGAGCATATCTAAGGAGTATCACGTCCAAATTTTAGGTAAAAATATTGAAAATTGACGGAACTATGATTTTTTCAGCGAAAAAGTGTCTTTATTGCGTTTTCAACGATTTATGAATTTCTTTTTTAACATGTCGCCATTTTACCTTATAAATACATTTTTCGTACATCATCTAGAAAGTTCAAAGCATGTTCCCTAATTTTTTGAATCACTTCGGACGGGTAGTTTGGTCACAATACTTTTTTGAAAACTGACTGGGTAGAATCGACCCAAGTGTGACCACCGCGTTTGAATTTGGAAGTGTGACCACGAAGAGTTAAACTAAGCGTGTAAAAATTTTGAAGATCCCGTAACGGTAATAAATACAGAGGGACACCGAATGTTTCAAGAAAATATTAATGATAAAACTTTTAAAAATGTGACCAGCAGAAGAATTTTCGTAACCGCGACTTCTTAAAAATGTCCAAAGCTACAAAATTTATGCAAAATTTTTCATTCCAGTTCATCCTTGGGTATAATAATGGATTGTAACTTTTTTTATCAAGCGCCATTATAATCTACTAATGATTCAAAAGGGCCCTGGCTTATGCGCCCAAAAATTGCAGCCCTCCGCGAAAGGAGAATCTTAAACATTTTCGAGTAGAAAAATTCTCTGTCGCGACAGGAGTATTCTCGCCCCCACCGTTAACATTTTGGCTCGATATTTCGAGTGTCGAGAGCATTTTGGGCAATGATAAATATTTATTTGAAAAAAAAAAGCTTTTTGTACTTCGCCGTAGGTAATGACAGAAAATCCTGTTGCGATAAGGAGCTGTTTAAATTTAAAAAAAAAGATCACATAATATATAATAATATAAAATAATTATTTTAGGTAATAAAAAAAATATAAAATAATAAAGATTTAGAATAAATTATAATGAAGAAAAATATATATTTTTAATCCATGAGATCTGTGTAATGTTGACTATCAGCACATGTGGCTGCTTTAAGAACGATTCTTATCATATTTTCAAACGAATAATTTTGAGGACAGGGTGGTCCTTGAAAAGACCTTTATGTAAATATATATGTATATATATCTGTGTATATATATATATATATACGTATAGAATAACTCTCAGAGCACAATGTGCCTGAAATCGAAGAATAAAAAAACTGAGTCACGTGAACAGGGCAGGATGGAGTGAGAAAAAAACGTCGCAGCCGGCGGCCACGTATGCAAATCGTTCTTGCGTGCTGAGGGGTTGAAGGGGGAGGGGAGGGGGGCGGCGAGGCGAGGCGGGTCGGTTTTTCGTACTGAAAGCACACATAGCCGAGCTCTAAGGGAAGGAAAAAAAAACGTGAAGGAAAAGAGAACGACAGTGGGAAAGAAGACGATGTAACGTATCCTGTTACGAATCCTGAGGACGCAGTTAATTTTTTTCTTTCTACTTCCTATGGATCGCGAACTGAAAAATTTGATAATTCAATAAACGCGATCGTTGAACGTACAAATAACGATATTGCAATTTCTCGTAAAGTTTCGTGTAGCTCTAGGCATTTTAATGCAAATTCTTATTTCCGAAAATATTTGACAATGAAGAAAAAGTCCAAATACCGTTCGCACTTTTCTTTAAATTCAGATATTTTATGATAACTCGCATTAACGAGGCATTGAAAGTGTAACGAATGCAATAAAAAATATTAAGCAATAATCGAGGATCGATCAAATTCCAGATAAGAAGATCCTTTCAGGATCAACATCCTCAATAGTAATTTTAATCCGTACTTTTTCTACTTGTTACCTAAATTCATGCAATTTCTTAAGTTTCCCCCACTCGATTCCATTCGTTCTGGTATTAAATTCGTTTTTTTTTATTCGAAGAATTCTGAATTTGCAGAGCCTCGAATATCATTGAGCATTTCTAATTCCATTCTAATCGATTTACTTCCGGTAATTGAACTTCTACAACGAAAATGTCTCGATCCAGTTTGCCGTCGGTTTATTTTCTTGTAGTACCATTATGGAGTCCTGAATGCCGCGTGTGCGTGTCGGGAAAATGTAGTTACATGCAGCGAATCAATGGTTCTCTTATGTAATGTATGCACGAAGTCACGTTCGGGTTACCCGGCTGCGAGCTAAATTTCGCTCGCTTTTTCTGCCCCCTCTCTCTCTCTCTCTCTCTCTCTCTTTCAATAAAAAAAAATATATATATATATACACACACACACACATATTTTTTAAGCCGTTTTATCTCTGTAAAGTTGACTATCAGCGCATCTGGCAGGTTTGACGACGAACTTTACAACAACAAAAATTTTAACAAATAGTTAATTTTGGGAAAAGACGATCCGTGAAAATTAAATGTCTCCATAGTTACTTTTCCCTATATTGCTATAAATATATGTGTGTATACAGGGTGACAGAGATTTAATAAGGCGGGAAGATTTCGCAACCAAGAATAATATAATATTTAATGGTTTTTTAAGTCCGTTTGGAAAGAAATATAGCATATTTTTCTGATAAGTACTATTCACCAGAAAAAAATGGAATATTCTGAAAAAAAATTAAAATTCCCTTCTGAATTCAGTAGAACCAAGATAATTAGATTTCGAATACGAAAAGCTCCAAAAAAAAAAAACTTTCTTCAAATGATATTAAATTTATCCACTTCAACATGCATCTATGATCATTTTTCTTCTTGATGCACATAAAAGTTTTTCAGAAGTGATTCGTATTCGGAATTGAATTATCTTCATTCTGCTGCAGTCAAAATGAAATTTTGATTTTTTTCTAGAATGCTCAATTTCGAATGCGAAACGCTCTAGAAAAAAAAAAATTCTTCGAATGAAATTAAATTCCATTTATCCAGTTTGAATTGCATCTTTGATACATTTTTTTCCGATGACGGGATGCAAGAAAAAGTTTTTTAAGAGTGCTTCTTATTTAGAATTTGATTATCTTCGTTCTGCTGCAGTCTCAATGGAATTTTGATTTTTTCCTAGAATGCCCAATTTCTTTTGGCCAGTACTACTCATTACAAAAGTACGCGATATTTTTTTCAATTACAAAATATATTTGGAAAAGGTTTAAAAAAACACATGGATACTTCACAATTGTCACTCTGTATATATAAATCGTTCCGATAAATCCGTCCCCGTTAAATCAAATCACAAAATCATTGTGCGACCAGAGTTCCCGTTGCCTGCAGCCAGGTAAGCCCAAGAAAGAATCTGGCCCATTGACGAGAGGAGAAACAGAGAATAGTGAATGCGTATGGCGTGAGTCGCGTGAGAATGCAAAACACTCGCGTGAATATTCAAATTCAAGAAGCCTCGTTACTCCGGCCCGGCGATCAATTGGATTGCCCCGGCTAAAATCTCAATGTGCGATAATTTATCATCGGGACCCGCTGAGGTCTGGCGGATGGTTACAATACGACCCTCCCTCTACCCCTTTCACAACCCCGTTTCACCGCGTACTTTCTGTATGGCTATAATAAATATATATATATGTGTATACCTGCCTGCATAATTTTCCCAAGGATGTATACGTTCCTTCGGTCTCTCGCGGATGTCTCTTCCTGCTCTCGCATCGACGAAAGGACTTACCACTGTGACCCCATAGTAGAAAAGGTTCAGCTGCCGTGCACGTTTATATGTGTAGAGATATATTTGCATATACACGTGACGCAAAAGTTACGCGACTTTCAACCCTTGAAAGCTCAGAGGAAAATTTAATTTTTATTTTTACACGCACTTTCCAATGAAAATGCAGTTATTTTGCTGGTATTTGTTTGCATCGTTTTTATTTCATGTGTATCGGTCATTTGGTACTTTCGATGGACTTTGACGTCCTTTGGTTTTCAATTCTCAAGGGTCGCGCTATCCTCTATGGATGACGCTAAAAACCGCCATCGAGTCAATTTCTACATTGCAAGATGACAGCAAATCTACTGATTGGGACTTTAAATTCTTGCCATGGATTGGCCAGTTTGCGTGACAAAGACAACGAGATTTACGAGCCCGGAAGAAAAGGCGGGAGATTCTTACTTCTGTTAGTGCAAGGTTGACGATTTTTACACTGCAAATCCAAGTGTGTTGTTTCAACACAGCTAGATGTGTTGAAACACCTTGGGGTCACTTTTTACACATCTCCAAGTGTTTAATGAAGTGTGAGAGCAAGAGAGAGAGAGAGAGAGAGAGAGAGAGAGAGAGAGGGAGAGAGAGAGAGATATGTTAACACGATAATGTATTTATAATCGTCATATCTAATTTAACAAGCCCTGTTCGATTAATTTAATTCAACTAGGTATTGAGTATCTTAAAATGAACATGTAAATTTTAATATACTTTTGATGCAAATCCACTGTTTACAAATACGCACACAATGTGCTTATTTTTACTGTAACACACATAAATGCATTGTTTAAAACACGTTTGATATCTAAACATGTAAACGTCTGCATTGACACGTGTTGTAAATGTCTTCATTTACACGTGTTGTAAATGCATACAAATGCAACCCGCGGAAATGTCTGCATTCAAACGTTCAAATGTAACAGTGTTCAAATTTAATGCGGTTCAAGTATTTGGAAAAATACATAGATGTATTTAAATTCTCTATAACACACATAAGTGAATTGTTTCAAGTTATGTATGACATTGAGGTAGTAGTCTTGGCACAGTCACGTTGAAAAGTTTATTCTCCGCTCAATCCATGAAAGCTTCGAAATATTGCGAAATATCCTTATAATGTAGGTTGTACATCTTATCGGGATGTAAAAACTTATAAAATAATGATGAAAACGGCTAATATAATGTTTACCTAACCCCCACTTTTGTATCAGACTATCCATTCCGGCTACTAATGCGTAAATACTTTGCGTTTACGGATATGCACACACTACTGTAATCTAGTTCTAGTCTGCTCCAGTCGTTTCGTGGCGCTAGCGTCGTTAGACATTGCTTAATTTAAATCGCTATATCTCTGAAACTAGACGGTCAAAATTCATGATTTTTTTTACCCACTTCGTCATATGCACCTCTGTAATTGAGAATAAAAAAAATGTAGAAAAGTTTCGAAGTTATTGCGTGAAATGTAAAATGTTTCACTGTTCCCCATAAGAACACGTGTAAAACCGTGCAATCTTTGATTGCCAATATCTCGAATACAGAACGGTAAAACCTTTTGAAATTTTGCAGGTAATCAATAGTGTTCTGAATGTTTAATAGTGTCCTGAATGGGTCCTCAAAATAAAATAAAAAATCTATAGAAAAACGCCTTGACGAGACTACGACCTTAACACGTGTTAAGGCCTTAGGCCACTCTAGAGGCCAAGAAAAGGGCATATTTTGTGATTTTTTTTCAGCGAAACCATAAAATAAATCGGCGTTAGAAAATAGGGATTTTATTATACACGCAATTGACTATAAAATATTATGTTTTCACAGCAATACATGTCAAAATGGCGACTGTACAGCATTTTTCCGATGACGCCTTTATTTCTGCAAGGTCAACGGCCGAACCAACAGCTCCTATAATTTTTCAGTTATGAGACACTAAAGTTTTTTTGATTATATACAAGAATAGCTATAGAAGAACGTAGGATTTTTTGATATATTGTTTTTTGTCAAAATGGCGCATTTCTAAAGCAAAAAGTATAAAATGCCATGAGAAAATCGTCAGAAAATTGTTTATAAAAAAGGAACCAAGCTATATAATAAAAAAATCCTACGTAGTGCCTCAGAAAATGTAATTCTAAATATACAGTTAAAATTTCAAGTGAATCGGGTTGAAATTTGTTTGAGTTATGAGTCCGGCCGACTTGAAAAATATAGTTTTGAGATAAACGCGTTTAAAGTTCGTAGGAAGTCACGACATAAATCAAGAGGGGTTGCGCCAGAATTCGAAAATCGAGTACTTAGAGATTTTTCACACCCATAATCTTTTGGAATATAATTTTATAGGTACTAAGGTACATTTTTAACAAAAAAGAAATCGATTTTTGGAACATCCTAGATTGGCCTAAGGCCTTAATTCCTAAAATTACGCATCTTAGTGTAACAAATAACACACATGGATTTACAGTGTATGGAGGGCCGTGTTACGATTCGTTTTGTGACGTCAATGTACTGGGACAGTCCTTCTCAGATCCCTGAGGTCTGTGCCAATTATTTTTCTGCATTTTTTCGTCCTTCCTTCTCCCTCTCTCTCTCTCTCTCTCTCTCTCTTCATCGTCCCTTCCGGAGCCGATAACTCTGCCCTATGCCCTTCCGTACAGGTAAGTTAAAGTCCCCGCACAAGGGTCTCGTCGCTCCAGAGGTTTTCTCATTCCGTAGTATACCTTTTGTTGCGTAATATGCATACGAGACTCGTCACCGTGCTGTGTACCTGCATCCCACCCCAACCCCAAATACGTGAATTTGCCTCGTGCAAGAAAATACACCGAAGAGGACGATCCAGACCTCTCAACCCTGCTCTAGGAATACGAGGATCTTTATTCCATATCGGTGCGCCAGGTAAAGAATGAAAAAAGAGAACGCGAAAGAGAGCGAGAGAAGCAACGAGACAGAGCATTGGCAGCAAAATCCTGGCGCTCAACTCATTGAATGGTCTGAATCCGGAGAAGAACGCGCGTCCCTCGAGGGTACGGGATTCAATGCTCTTCTAATTATATGCAAAGACGTATACGTACGTTACCTAACCCCACCTTGAATTCTGCGGACGGATATTCCGGGCACACACGCGAGCCGAGCAAGCGGCTCACCGGAGTAAAAGAGGGCCTGGAAGTTGAGTGAAGTAGTACGGTGGAAGGAAGGATTTACGTGAGCCAGTGTGCTTAGGAAGGACGAGTGGGTATATGTACTCAAGGAACATGAGAAGTATGAGAGCTGTATGATGAGCAAGCACACACACACACACACACATATATATATATATATATATTTACAAATATACAGAAATGTATGAATGCTATCGAATAAAAGGCGCAAACCGCATCTTTTTACATATTAACGGGTTTGCAAAAGCTTGGGCTCCAAAAAAGCGGTCAATTTTCAAGATTTTTTTCTGATGAGAATATTGGGACGACGCGGTTGGGATTTTACACACAATTAAAACATAGTCTTGCGAAGTTTCAGTTTATTTTCTATTGAAAAATATTGATAAACAACGACGTTATTATTATTTAAACAAAGTGCTGCCATTGCTGCTTGGCCAATGGGTGTAGGTGGCTCTGGCAACCAGGATGACCTGAAACGAAATTTTTTTTTTATATTTATTTTTAGTATAATAATAGAACTTTCGTATGACTGGATACTTAAAAATCGTATCGATAAAAATCGATTTTCGACTAGAAAAAACAACTTTAATCATTTGTTATTAACAAATGGATGAACGTATGAAAAAATCATCCCGTCATACAATACAAAATGTTATAAACTACGCTCTTTACGGGTTTAAAGTGAATCGGACGAATGGATTTTGAGATACGACTTGTACCGTTTCATAAAACGTAATTTTGAGAAAAACGCCAAAAAAACGGATAGTAAAAGTATGTGTAATGTATGTTTATTAGAAAAACACATTTATTGGTAGTTCTTTCAAATGTTTGATATGTCAATAAACTAATCGTAAAGTGATCGATTAAAAAATACTCGTCCAAATCCACGAAAAAAAACGACGTTTTTTTGTCATGTAAATATCGATCCGACGCAAATTTATGACAGTTCCCTTCAGAATTATCGTAGACAGGAGATTCGATTGACAGGGAAAACAGTACAATAAATTTCGCCCGGAATTCGGCCAGCAAAATTCTCATTTTTTTTCGAATCAATTATCATCGACAGACTCCAAGAACTTCGGCCAATCTACGATACGATACAAACATGTCATTTCGCGCGATTCAGTCTCCAATAAATAATTTCTCCGATCAGTGTCAAACATCAATTCGATCCACAATTTTTTTTAACCCTTCGTGGTCACACATCCAAATTCAATCGCGCTGGTCACACTTGGATCGATTCTACCCAGTCATTTTTCAAAAAAGTATTGTGACCAAACTATCCGTCCGAAGTGATTCAAAAAATTACAGAACATGCTTTGAACTTTCTAGATGATGTAGGAAAAATTTATTTATAAGAAATAAAATTACGACATGTTCAAAAAAAAATCGTAAAGAGGTGAAAACGCAAAAAAGACACTTTTTCGCTCAAAAAATCATAATTCCGTGGATTTTCAACATTTTTACCTGAAATTTGAACGTGATGCTGCTTAGATATGCTACTTTTGGGAAAAAATAGTACCATAGTGCGCGTTTCAAAAAAGGTATTTATTCCGACATTTGAAGAGGGTAAATTTTATGGTATGAGGATACTTCAAACTCCAGGTAAGATGGTGAATCCAGTACTATTCAAAGCCGGAAATATTTACGCTAAAAATTGATCGACGGATCGATTCTACCCAGGCTGACCACGAACGATTAATCGTACTCTTATCTTGCTTCGCAATGCATAAATACATCAAAGACGTATACAGCGCGAAAAATCTCGCCGATGGAAAGGAAATATCTTCGAGAGAAAGGGAAGGTAGCTAAAACTTGCGAATCTTCCGTGGATTATAAAAGCTCGATCCTCTCGAGCGCAGAAGTTCTTAAGTTACCGTGGATATTCGGGATCGAGGGAGTGCGATGCAGGAGAGAGAGAGAGAGAAAATACAGTCGATAATTCGTAATATCCATCGAGCGTCGTCGCCCTTCGAGAAAATTGGCACGATCGTTGCGGTTCCTCGACGCTGTGCAACGACCAACGACCCTATCAACATAATAACGTCACATCTCCTTTTTATTCCACTTTTACACACGCACGTAAATACATACACCTACGCATATACATACATACCCATCCATACATGTAAATGTACGTATATATATATATATATATATTTTATACAGAGGCTGTCAAATTTCGCCGTCTTTCTCTTACCGGCTCGTACATACGAGCGGGAAAAAACGTGATTCCAGTATGCCCGGGTGATAAAGAAGTCTTCTCTCGCTCTTTCCCACGGAATCAGCCTTTCCAGCTCAACGACACTATCCTTTTCCCTTCTCTACATCTTTCTCCCTCCGTTGCCTTGCGCTCGTCCCAAGATCTTACGGGTTTCACACCCGCTACGTATATTCGCTTTTGCACCACCAACATTTCGTGGTACATAATACACACACGTATACCTAAGATACACGCACATATATATATATATATATTTATGTGTGTGCTATGTACATACATACATAATATATATTATGCATATATACTCGAAGCCCCGGGTACTATCGATGCACGTATGAGTTATCGCTCGGGCCCAAATTGCTTGCCAACCGGTGATGTAGAGCCCAGGGCCGAAGATTTATTTCAGCCCGCGTCTCCGTGCGGCGGCACAGAAATTCTACTTAGCCTGGGAATATATATATATACATCGTACAGCAAAGGTACATCAGAAGCAGCAGCATCGCAAAGGAGCAGCATTCCCTTCGATATATGTGTATATATGTATATATGGGTGAAGATGGTCTTCACAATATACCAGTTTATATATATATGAGTAAATCGAATTTTTTCGGTGCTGAAAATGATAAAAAAAATACCAGTGGTAAATATACTTCCGAGTTGTGCAACAAAATTTCAGCCGGCGGATATAAAATATTGTTTCACTTTGAACAAAATTATTGCACGTTACACGTGGAGCTAATATAGTGTTTTGCGCTTTTTTTGCAAGGCAATGTAATATCGTCGATGTATAGATCGATGTAAAAATTTTGATATGGGAGAAACAATGTGTACATGGATTGTTGTGTAGGACGTATGCTTCAGGCTTCTAGAATACTGTTTCCTTTTTTAGCTATTAATTTTTCGAGCATGCCCATCACGGCGGATTCTGGGCATCTGGGCTTAGCGGATGATTGAAGAAAACAAATAAAAGCGTTGAATATAGAATAGGAAGATGAAATGCTGCGGGTACTTGGAGAATTTGAACGAAAATGTCGAGGTTCAGGAGATTGAGGTGTGCAGAAAATAGGGTGGTAATTGACCACCCTATTTTCTGCACACCGATAATTAACCATGGTGATTTTTTTTTTTTGAGCTTTCGTTCAGAATCGCGTAAATTTTTTTATCATGGATCAGTAGGTGAATTTTCATTTCCTACGCTGTAGAAAATTTGCACGTTTTCTTAAATTATTCTATTTTTTATTTACACATTTTCTTTATATTCAATTTATTATGTGAATGTGTACTTGTAAATTTATATTCATGTTCATGTTGTTCAGCGTCGTCTCGATTATTTTATTTTATCGAACATTAGGTGAATTTTTATTTCTTATTATACAAAAAATGTCCACAATTAAAAAAAAAATTCTATTTATTTATACATTTTAGTTTTAGTAAATTTGTGCTTGTCAATTTATTTTCATGTTGATTTTGTTCAGCGTCGTCTCAATTATTTTATTTTATCGAACATTAGGTGAGTTTTTATTTCCTGCTATGCGAAAAATGAGCAGTTTTCTTTAATTCTTCTATTATTTATTTACAAATTTTATTTGTATTCAATTTATTTAGTAAATTTTGAACTTGTGAATTTATTTTCATGTTCATGTTGTTCAGCATCGTCTCAAATATTTCGTTTTATCGACCAATAGGTGAATTTTTATTTCTTACATTCCAAAAATTTCAATTTAAAAAAAAATTCTATTTATTTATACATTTGCGTTTTAGTAAATACATTTTATAACTTTGTACTTGTCAATTTGTTTTCATGTTGCTTTTGTTCAGCATCGTGTTAATTATTTTGTTTTATCGAACAATATGTGAGTTTTTATTTCCTACTATGCAAAAAATTTGCCGTTTTTTTAATTCTTCTATTAATTAGAAGAAAATGATTATTCATCAATTTTCTTTTCATTACATTTTACTCTGTACATTTGTACTTGTCAATTTATTATCCTTTTATTTATTAATATTCTTCAATTTCGTCGCGAACGAGGACGAAATATCAAAACGACGTAATTCGCGGGAAAAAGTTTGCCGCATATTGGCAGTTCCGTATCGGTGGCGTTTTTTTTTTTCATTGCAAAAAAAAACAAAGTGTTGCACATATCGGAAGTTCGCGTCGTTATAAAGCCAATAAAACTGGAACATTCGAGGCAGCAGCGATGGCCAGCGAGGACACGCGGTTTTGATGGAACTGCGAGTGCAATGTCGGTCCCTCGAGTCGGGGCGGGGGTGAGTCTGCGATAGAGGAGGGTCGCTAGAAATTGTAATCCCGTGCGCTTGTACACTCGTCCCTCCACCCTTTCCTGGTCCGGCAGCGCCGAGGGATGAACCCGGACGCTTCGGGGGTGGTTTTGCTCTGTCGAACGGGAGAGAGCCTGATGGCGACCGATCGACAAAACGTTTGTGCATTGTATACGTTGCGCCGCAAAAACAAATCGACTGGCCTACATCGCCGTCGTTTCCATCAAATGAATACATTTTGGTTTAATCAATTCGTTGAAATTTGTCGTCTCGGTATTCATTCATTGTGCACATATATATATACATATATATTCACGTAGTGCTAAATAATTAGGACTACACTTTGCATAAAATACCTTAAGCTTTGGAAATTCGATTAACAATATTGACTAATATTATTATTCAATAAATATATTGTTTAATTCAATTTAAATTGATTATTTGATTCAATTAATTATCAAATTCGATTTAAGATTTTGATTAACATTATTATATTCTGATAATAATATTCATCAATCTTTTAAATAAATTTTTCAAGGCTTGAGGTGCAAAATAATAATAATTTTGTAAGGCATCAAATAATATTAATTTCATAATTCATAATATATCATTTTTAATAATTTAATCATTTGAAATTCATAATTTTAAATAGCTTAATAATTGTCTAAACAATGTTACAAGTGTTACATAATTTATTTATTTATAATAACATAAGGCATTAAATAATAATAATTTCTTAATTTCAAATAAATAATTTTTAATAATTTAATCATTTTAAATTCATAATTTTAAATAGCTTAATAATTGTCTAAAAAATGTTACAAGTGTAAGATAAAAGTTGAATACAGTCGAACCTCAATATAACGAAGATTTGTCCATTCCCTTTCGATAGACACCCGAAACCTTGAAGAAACGAAGAAAAACTATAGATATAACGAATTTATTTTCAGGACCCTTCACCTCTATACAAGGAATTTTTGTGAACAAAACCTCTGTATAACGAAACGTTCGGTAAACGAACTCCCGTGCTTTCGTTCCCTTCTCCCCTATCTGCTTCTACGGAGCCTCTCTACACTTGCAAACGTTTAATATTAAACAAAACATTAGTTTATTTTTTAAATAATCCATTTTTAAAAATAATACGTTATATACATTATGCTCTAATTGCTAATTGCTTGTAAACATTGCTCTAATTTAAAACTTTCTTTAAAGAATATCCCTATATCTATATTACTAATATCTTTTTTTTAAGTAAGAAAGGTTTAAATTAGAGCAATTTTTATTTGTCCTTTTTATTAAAACCTCAATATAACGATTTTTTTTTAACATGATCTCGATATAACGAACTTTTTGCTCTTCCCTGGAGATTCGTTGTATCCAGGTTCGACTGTATATGCATACAATAAATAGATACATAAAATTAACGAAGCATCATCCCCACTTAGTCTACCAAAACGACAAATCGACTAGCAAAATTTTCTCTTCGATTGTACATCACATCGCTGAACAAATCAGCGAAAAATTCCATCTTTCCTGCAAACTAATATCCTACAAAGTTGTGCAGCGAGGAGGGAGGATCCACGAATATGCATAATAATATAGAGGTGGTCGATGGTGGGGTGTAAAGGGGTTCGTGCGATAAAAGAGGCCGATGTTTGCTTTTGTACTTCGAAAATCCCGTGAAACGAGGCAGCACATGATTCGAAGGGACAGAATATGCGTACCGTCCGCTGATACGTAAGCCGATCATGCCATCTCTTTCGCTCCGATGCTATATATATATATATTTTTTTTTTTACGGTAAGCTATATACCTGTATATTAAGTCGAGCGCACCTTCTAAAGCATCTATTTTACATACAAACATCCATGGTAATCCATACAGTGTACATTGTTTAATATTACGAGCTCAAAAGCCGCAGCCCTGAGCTCTGCTATGCGAAGGGACGAATTTAATACCCACGGACGATGTATACCCGTGTAAAAATTGAATTCAAAGTATCGCAAAGTGCCCTCATACGACACAACTATTAGCTCCGAGTGCCGCGGCTACTTGTACGGCTTTATTTCTCAAGGAGCTCATAATTAGCGAGCTCTCAAGCCTAGTGAAACTAGGAATTTTCGTCAACGTCAGAAGATGGGTGACCGCTAAGCCGTGCATTGGCGCCAACTACTGAGCGTGTGACAGTCGTGCTAAGTTCTCCATGACAACGCAACTGAAAATTATTAAAAATGAGGCCGCATGTATCGACGCAGATTTTTCACAATTTCCCCGTCCCGGTTTTCTGCATCTCGTCGCCAAGAATTGTTAATTAACATAGGTGAACTTTTTTTAACAAAGATGAACTTTAATTGAACTTTTATCCGTTCATTTGTGATTATTAATTAACATACGTGAACTTTATTTAACATAGGTAATTGATAATTAACGTAGATGAACTTTAATTAACCTAGGCATTTGTTAATAAACATAGGTGGACTTTAATTTACATAGAAAACTGTTTACGGACATGGGTGTACTTTTATTTGTCAATTTGTTATTGTTTGTCAACATAGGCGAACTTTCAATGCCATAGGGGAATTTTTATTTGTTGCTTCGGAATTTTTCCTTAACATGGGTGAATTTTATTTAATATCGGTGAACTTTAATCATCATGGGCTAACTTTTATTGACATAGACGTTGATTAACATAGGTTAACTTTTTTTGTTGATTTGTCATTTTTTCATAACATGGGTGATTTTTAAATAACATAGGTGAACTTTAATTAAGATATATAATTGTTAATTAACAAGGGTGCACTTTAATTACCATCCTTAATTGTTAAGTAACATAGGTAAATTTTCTTTTCATAATATGCAGTCATTTTTCACGGTATTTTTTTATTTAATTTTCCATCGATTATTCTTAAATTTTTTTTTCGTTAAATTTACGTTTATTTTACTATAATTTAAAGATATTAGCGATTTTATTATTTATAATTATAAATTACATCGCAAGTGAGGCCAATACACGTCAAAACGATCAAATAAACGCGAAAAACGTTCTGCATATTGGCAGTTCCGTATCAGCGGCTTCTTTCCTTCAATCGGAGAATTTTTTTTTTTCGCCAAATTTCTGTACAGATCCTGCAACCTTTTGATTGATTACGTTATCTTGGGATGCTGGGGGAAACAAAAATAATATTAATAATCCGAAAGAATTCAAGTAAAAAAAAATAAGGTACAAACGAAAATTCGCGAATGGGAATTAATTTTTAAAAATTCGGCTTTATTACAAGGTTGTTACATCATATTTTTTTCAAATCCCAACTGGCGGTTAATAAACGCAACATGAACGCGGTTTGTTCGAACGCCTCCCGTTTTCCCTGCGCCCTTTCACTTTCACCCCCTTTTTTTTCGTTCTCTCATCGCGCGCCGCGTCGTCTCTCTTTTTTTTTTTCTCGTGTGTCAAGCCACGCGTGAATTATTAGCATATGGTATCATATTTTCGACGAACTCTGATACAAGAATCAGATAAAAGCTTGAAACGCGGACGACCCGCGTATTATCGATCGTAACACGTATGCATCGTCCGTTCGAGAAGATCGAATAGTTTTGCGGTGCACACGCGCACAACATCGCACGTACAATGTGGAAGAAAAAAGATTGCGGCTTCCCTTTCGTGTTCGTCCACGTTTGTTCAGGCTCGTTGATCATCGGGACGAAAAAAAAAAAAAAAAAAAAATTAATGAAGAAACAAGCGCTTCATTTGCACGTTCGTCTCCGTTGCTTTTTATAATAAGTTTCCAAACACACGTTTGGCTCACGACTGTGTGTTACTTGGTGAATACGAGACCGGACTTCCGGTCGATCAATCTCACATGGAAGCTTCGTAGACTTCCAAGCAGACTTATAGAAACTGACACTAATTAATTTACTATTACAGATGGTGAATGTAATCATTAAAGGAAATTCTGCTGCAGTTTGAGCTTTCTATATTTTATTTTTCTTAATGAGTCAACAACGTGATGGTTCGCAATGGATAATTTTGTTTTAAAGTTATAGGAACTCAATTTTTAATTAAGAAAACACTTGGCTCCGAATGGACGAAAATTTGATTTTGAATTATTTTTTTTTAAACGCGTACTTGATGACTTTGATAGCTTCAACTTTGAAAAATTCTAGCCTGCACACGAGTCCATACGAAAAATGAATATTTATATTTTTTTTGTGTTCGGACTAAGGAGAAAGAGAGAGAGAGAGAGAGAGAGAGAGAGAGAGAGAGAGAGAGAGAATTGAAAAAAGGGATGAACAGAATTCATATTATTATATATACCGAAATTCCCATCCGAACTTTTCGATATTGAGAAGGTAATTTAAAAAATGTAGATCATTCCTTGATTAAATTAAATACATAATTAATACAATTCTCACTTATTGTATTAACAATTGTATTAATACAATTCTCACTTATTGTATTAACGGATATGATGAATCCTTCAAACTGCCTGATGCAGGGAATATATACTAAAAATATGGATGTTTGTTAAATAAAATAATTTTTAAACGGTTAATATAATATTAAAAATTGAATAAATTAATTTGAAAATAAAAGTTAAATGAAATAATTAAAGCATACATATAACATAAAAATTTGGAAAATATAATTAGATTTTATATGTCAAAAAATAACTTTTAAAAAACAAGCTTTTATTTAATGTACTGAAAAGTAGAAAATATTTTTTCTTCCCAAGTCACCTATATGTGACTATAAATAAAAGCTTGAGCACTCAACTTTTTTAATGTTTAATTAAAGATTATCTGCCTAAATTTTAAGCGCCCCAAGCTTTTATTTATAGTCATATATAAGTGACTTGGTAAGAAAAAATATTTTCTAACTTTCAGTACATTAAAGAAAAGCTTGTTTTTTAAAAATTACTTTTTTACATATAAATTATTTTTCACTTTTTAGTCATTAATTTTTTAAAGTCGAATCATGCAGTATCACCTCTTAGATGCATGTTTGCAATATTTCAGAGCTCTAAGCAGTCGGGAAGTGGATGAAATATCGATTTTCCATTTTACATCTCACAGAAAGTCGTTATGTTATTTTTATTTTTTTATAAGTTGAATCATGCATTGCCACCACTTAGATGTATGTTTGCAAAATTTCAGCGCTCTAAGTAGTCGTGAAGTGGGTGAAATATCGATTTTCAGTTTTGCATCTCACAGAAAGTCTTTTTATTTATTTATTTATTTATTATTTTTTTTAAAGTTGAATCGTGCAGTGTCACCTTTTAGATGCATGTTTGGAAAATTTCAGAGCTCTAAGCAGTCGGGAAGTGGGTGAAATATCGATTTTCCGTTTTGCATCTCACAACAAGTGAACTTAAATAAAAGCTTGTAATAAAACAACAAAATTATATTCCAGAATTCCCTTCCAAGCCTCTCAACACCAAGGACATAAATGAAAAATATTCATCGTATTTAATTATAATAAGTACTTATCTTATGAATAATAAAATTTATGATAAAAAAATTATATTCTTGCATAAAGATAATTAAAAAATTACTATAATACAATATCTTAAGCCTTTAAAAAACCATGCCTATAATTAATTGACTAATTGGGATTATTTATGTTGTCAAGGAATGACAATCAATATAAACACATCGGAAGATTATTCGTGTGGAATTCCAGTCGTAATTGGATATTTAGGATATATGCAAGTTCTTCATGAGCATTACTCTCGAGGATTGCACACTCACACGTATACGCACCCACACACACGGCTTATCCATCTGCATTTAACTCTCCCTCTCTCTCGCTCTCGTGCAGGGTAGAGAGAGAAAGAGTTTCAATAAAACAATTCTGTATAATGTTAAGGCATGCAGTGGATATGCAATTTCATGAAACGAGGAGGTGGCACACGAAGTCTGGCAGAAGGATGAAGGAGAGAGAGAGAGAGAGAGGCAGAGAGAACGAGAGGTTGAACCATCGGTGGAATATATTCAAGCGTTTGGGCGCCACGTGCAGCTGATTGTGACGTATGATACTCGTATATCATTCCAAGGCATGCTTCTCACTCTCGTCTCGAGGCTTGCTTCGAGTCTCGACATTTTTCTCCCGCGCTTTATTACACGCTCGAGATATTTTTCAGTTATATATCAACGAAATATTCACGGGGGCTCACTGTGCGGTAGCTCAGACGCCGGGTGTCCAAGAGGAAAGTGTTTTCCTCATCCCTCTCACTCACTCTCTCTCTCTCTCTCGCTCGCTCTTATCCATACGTATGCGAATTCGGCGGCGAGGAAAAAAGCACTGCTTCAGTTTTTTCCGTCACGATGAATTCGATTAAGGGACTAGGAGAAGACAGTTTTTTTTTTGAAATTTTGATTCTCTTCCATAATATAATGCAAGCAATTGGTGATCTCCATCCCTCCAAGAGGAACATGTACACACGTGAAGGTTGGGAATTATTGCCGCAATATTGGAATTTCGCTCATTCACATGATTTTTGGTAATTTCTCCAGATTGCACGATCATTTCTTTAAGGGGGCACATCCGAGTAACCGGCGGGAAAACAATAGGTGAATTTTGGGAATTATTATCTCAAAAACTATTAGGTGTACAACTTTGCTACCGCCGTTTTTTTCCAAAATTTGAGGCTTTATTCTTAAAAAGTGATTACCTATTCATGATTCAAAGTACTGTCTTTCGCTAGCTACTACTTTTTCGTATCTTTTTGGCGATTGTCGGATACCATCTCGACAAAAAGGATTCCATCTCGAAAAACTCTTCCACCGCAATGCCAGTCCTCGACGTCAAAATCACCGCTCTTCAAGCGTTGAAACCACTCACGACATGTTCTTTCTCTAACAGCTGACTCGCCGTAAGTAACTGAGAGCATTCGATGCGCCTCAGCCGCAGTTTTCTACAAATGGAAGCAGAAAATCAAAACTTTCCGCAAATGACGAGAATTTTGCTCAAAAATTCACATCTTCGATCGAGAATAAATTTATGATGCAAACACAAATTCACTAATGTGCTGCTGTCGTTATGTTGACAGTCGTCCAACCTTATTGTGTGACATTTTTTATCTACCTATTTCGACCAGCACTTACCGCTGCAGTCATCTATCGAAAAACGGCGGAAGCAAAATTGTACACCTAATATTCGTCCGATTTCATTCAAGTTTGTTCTATTCGAAAATGTGAATATTGAGGTATGTTGACAAATTTTTTTATAAATATATATTGACTGGGACCGCTGTTATTGTGGCCGGCATAAAACATGTCCCTCGCTAGCACGGTCTACCGTCCCCATGATTGCATGCACCCAGGTGAAAAATTTTTATGAAGTTTTTATAAAAATTCTATAGAAATGAATATATAAAGATGTTATACGCAAATGGACATATAAAATCCTCATAGATTTAATATAATCCTTGAGAACCTCGTGATACTGCATACGGGAACTGACGAATTGTATAAAATTAAATTGTATATTTTTATAATAGAATATTGATAAATCTGTAAAGATGTTATATGGAAATGGCCATATAAAATCCTCATAGATTCTGATTTATCCTTGAAAATTCTATGCGTATAAATATAAGAACGAAAAAATTATATAAAAATAGCCTATGTAAAATTCATATAAAGAATTGTATATATTCATAAACAGAAAAACCGTTATATTTATCATTTTTTTCTATTTATAAATATATACAATTCATATAAATTTCACATAGAGTGAATGGTAACGGTGGTTTACTGCCATTGGTATATTTATATTGATATATTATTGGTATATTTATACAAATGTGAAATTTATTTAAATTTCGAAAAGATTCTTTAAATATATTGTATAAAGCTCTTCGCAACGTAGGATTTGATGAAATTTTTTTTCATGAAATGACGCCTGATTGAAATTTACATTCTTTTTCAATGTAAATTTCCGATTTTTTTGGCTTCATAAGAAAATAAAATAAATGATTCAAAAAAATCCTACGTTGCGAAGGTATTTATACATAACATTATATGAATCTTTTCGAAATTTTTGTTTTAGATCAACCGACTGCAAATCGGTTTGTCAATATTTTTGTCAACAAATATATTTATTTATATATTAAATATATATATTCGTTTTTGTTTTGGTATATGCATATACATTCATACATTATAATATACATTTGAGTTTGTTTTGGTTAAACCTATTTAACCCAAATAGATTATTGTAGACAATAATAATTCTTCTGTTGGCGTTTGTTTGACTTAAATTCAACCCAAACAAACAACCCAATCTAAAGAACAAATTTGAAGGACAATTATTTTAATTTAGATTAATTAAATCGATTCAACCCAAACAAACTCAAACAGGAAAATTATTATTGTCTCCAAGGTACGAAAAGAAAACTACCCCATAAAAAATTGCGAGCAGAGCAATCTGGCGGCCGAGCTAAACAGCTCCCAAAACAGGGTAGTTTGACTCGTCGATAACGCAGACTCCTTCTCCTGTCTGCATTATCATCGACGAGGTAAAGTTTTTTTTTTCGGGGATAACACCCTTCTGGTTCGACGATAGCGCCGTTCTTTGACGAAATCTCGTACTCACATGACAAAATGAATATCCCTTTTTTCCCGGTAGGGCTTTCAACCCCTCAGCAGGGGCAGCCAAGGGATTTCCAGGCAGGGCTCGCATAATCGGGACATTAAATGGAAATGGACCGCCTGCCAAGTCATCTGCCCAGTCAAGTAACAATGCTGACGTAGAGTAGCTTTAGACTGTGGTGTAATTAAAAATCCTGCCATTACTAATTGTTCTAAAGACCGAACGAAAGTAGTTGCGATCCTTCATGGATCTGCTGATTTCAAAACCTTGGAGGACAAGGAACATTGATCGTCAATGTCAAAATGATGTAAATGTCATTCAGCATCTCATTATTTGTTCCTTTTTATCTACGGCGCAGAATTTCGGTTTGCGTGACGAAGGTATTTTTTTGAACTCTTATTACGCTAAAGTATCACATGAATTTGTTTGGGTTTGTTTGTAACTGAACAAAGAAACCCCAGATCAGACGTTCATCACTCGAGCAAATTATAGCAAGTTTCAAACACTACTTTGAAACTTGTGCTGATAGTTAGCGCGTTTAAGGGGCTATTCTACTGTGATAGCTCAATAAATAAGCTATTTTTAATAATTTTTTTTTCGAAAACTGTTGCATGTGTCGGTACAAACATTTTTTTCGCTTAAAGGTACACTCTTACATAACAGAAAACAATTTTTTGCTGTTGCATATAATTGTATATTTATTTAATAATTGATACTCGGGTAAAGGCATGAAAAAAAGTATGTCGCTGGCGTTGATGATTTGCGCTCTCCAGGAAATAAACAATGCAAAAAGATTCTTAATCTGTTTGAGTGCTGACAGCGTCCGAACTAGAATTATTATTTTATATTGCAAAATAACAAAAGTGTGTCGTCATTTGCAAAAATGTTCGAAAAACATGTTTTTTGTCATAATTTGGGTGAAAGTATAAGTATAAATGAATATTTTTTAATCATTCTAGTTCGGGCGATAGCGACACCCATACAAATTAAGAATGTTTTTGAATTTTTCTTTTCAGATTACCTGGAGAGCGCAAATCATCAACGCCAGCGACATATTTTTTTTCATGCCTTTACACGATTATAAATTGTTAAATAAATATACATTTATATGCAACAAAAAAACATTGTTTTCTATTTTATAAGAGTTTATCTTTAAGCGAAAAAAGTTTGTACCGATAAAGCCAACAGTTTAAAAAAAATTATTAAAAAATAGCTTATTTTTTGAGACTTCACCGTTGAATAGCCCCTTAAATCCCATTTAGATAGAGTTAGCCAAAGGATGAAGTTAGGTGATGAAATCCATAGTTTGGATGAATGCAGTGAAAGCGCCTGCGACCAAGCAACCCGCTATGCTTCCGTGTGTGGAGCAATACGAGACTACAAGGAACATCAGCTTGGCGCCCGCTCTCGACTTTGTTTAAAATCATATTATTACTACTGTATGATTACAACCGGATATTTTACAGTATTTTGATTACTACTATTATTGCACGACCTGTGGGCCATGATTGCTGATAATTGTTATAAGAACGAAAACTATTTATATAATACAAAAATATGATTGAATGGCTGATGGTTGTGATCTTTTTAAAAAGTAATATGAAAAGAGTGGCTCAGGCAATGAAGATGATTATCAAATAAAATATGTTAGCGTGGGAGTATAAAAAAATCGTCGAAAATGGATGGAAACAGGTTTTTTTTCGTTTAACCGGCGTAATTTATAGTTTTGGATAAAAACTCCCTTCGATTTGTAATCAGCAGAAAATTTCTCATCGGATAGGCTCTCGAAGTGATGTGAAAGCGCGATAAATGTTCGACCCTTTTGGCCACATTTTCCACAAGATCGCGAAAATCACGAAATTTCAAACAGCCCTAGCGGCAGTCCTATTTGAGTCACGGAGACTTATTAGAAGGTTTTTGAAAAGGATTTTTGTCGGCTTAGAGAATACCGCTTGGTTCATCCCGATATGTCGATAAGTTTTGCCGGAGAGTACATTTGAAGAATGGCTGAAAAAGAAGCAAAGGGGTATGGAAAAATTCGCAAAAATCGATGGTTCGACTTTGAAATTCTGCTAAAAATCGAAAAATCATCGAAACTCAATAAACTAAACGGCATTTCAAAGAATAAACGATAACAAAGGAAATGAGCATAGAAAAGAGTTGCAAATCGAAGCAGAAAAGGATTGATCGACTATTCAGTAAAGGAACTATTTTTGGCCTTGATGCGAAAAAAAAAATTTATTTAATATTTTTTTTACATGTCCCTATCGATGTATTTTTACCCTCTGAATACAAATTCACCATTCATCCCCCTTAAAACCCTGAACTTTTATAAAAAAAATCACCGAATGTGTATAAAAACACGTTTTTCGCGTTTAGCCAGCGTAATTTTGAGCTAGCGACAAAAACTCAGTAATATTCATAATCGTCGGAAAGTTATTCATCGGATCGAGCCTTAAAACTGTGTAAATATTGAAAATAGAAAGTTTTGATTCTTTCGAAGACTTTTTTAAATCGCCAAAGTCCTAAAATTTCAAACAGTGGCAGCAGCCACTGTTTGAACGTTGATACGTCTTCGTGACTATTTCAGTCACGAAGACGTATGGGGAGGTTTCCGAAAAGGATTTTGGTAGACTTACAATCAGAATTACAAAGGGTTGAGCCACGGACCCAAATTCACATCAAACACCACATAAATGCTGTGCTGCATGGAACATTAAGAACTTAGCCAATCCGAGACGATGAGACGCTGTAAAAGGCTAGAAAAAGTTGGAGAACAATGCTGACAGTAGTGAAAACACAATCGGTATGTGCTCTCGACGATTTTCCATTTTGAAAACGCATTTGGCCGGACCAATACTTGGAGAGGTGACTGCTTAGCTGGATTGCGCGTCTTTCAGCAACTGGAAAACATGAAGTGACAAGTGTGGGTGGAAATTGAGGGGATGGGATCGTAAAAGTCTAAAAATGCACAGGAAGGGACACTGGATTGAAAAAGAGAAATGATGATCCAGTCGCCTCCCAGTGGATTATATCTCATGGGATTTTATCCCCCCCAATGAATCACCGCAGCACCCAAACTATCCTGATAATCGTTGAATTCCGCGACGTTATTGGGTCCTTCTCGCTTACCTGACACCCTATCGTAACGACCTCGAGGAAATCGATACCAGGCGCGATAACAAAGGCGCCCTGGGAGCTGGGAAATGGAACCGAACCCGGAGGTCTCGAGGATCATGATCGTTGTTCGATTTCCCGAAGAGAAGAACATGAGAGCATTGAACAAACGATGCGGCTACAAGGGTCCAGCGGAGCAAAGCCCTTGAATGTGGTTCTCGTAAAAAGGTGGAAGGTGTCAGAGGGGTCTTGTCTCGAAATAATGATAGCCTTGTCCCTTCTGTATATTGAGGAGCATATCTAGTGACCTTTTATTACTGAAATGTCCACCACCGTCGTTCAGGCAGGTAGCTCAAGCTACTCGGCCATTACCAAGTCCTTCAGTACATTCGGCCTTCACCAAATTAAGAAAAATGATATGGAGTTAAAAAATCAACGCTGATGGATGGGCAGTCGGGGTTTGGCTCCGGTGGTACTTCGAGTTATGCAGCGTTGTCTATGGCCGATACTCGGAGCGATGGCCACTTAGCCGTGCACCAGCTGACGCATCAACCAGACTTACTAGACGACTCAAATCTTCCCCTTTTTTATGTTTTAATTTCTTATTTTTTAAATTTGTTCATAAAACTATAATGTATTTGTGAAAAACAAAAATAATTTTATCTGTTTAATAGTCGCGTCAAATTAAAAAAAAAGTTATACCTATTTTTTCGAGCGCTAAGGTGGTGTAACCCCTTCAGACGGCTGTGGACGCAACGAAAGTTAGGTTAGACTAGCGAAGTACGGGTAGGGAGTGATAGGAAAGGGTTCATTTGCAGACACGTAAAACCCGCAAGAGTATACGTTGAAACTCAGGAAATAAACATATACTCTGGAATCTTCTCCAACTCCTTTAGGAAAGTCTATTTATTAACCCTTCGTGATCACACTTCCAAATGCAATCACTCTGGTCACACTGGGTCGCTTCTACCCAGTCAGTTTTCAAAAAAGTATTGTGACCAAACTATACGTCCGCAGTGGTCCAAAAAATTACGGAACATGCTTTGAACTTTCTAGATGATGTACGAAAAATTTATTTATAAGAAATAAAATGGCGACATGTTAAAAAAAATTCATAAAAAGGTGAAAACGCAAAAAAAAGAACACTTTTTCGCTAAAAAAAATCATAGTATCGTGAATTTTCAACATTTTTACCTACAATTTGGACGTGATACTCCTTAGATATGCTTCTTTTGGGAAAAACTAGTAGCATAGTGCGCGTCCCAAAAAAGGTATCTATTCCGACATGCGAAGAGGGTCGATTTTATGGTATGAGGATACTTCAAACTCCAGGTAAGTTGGTGAATACAATCCCATTCGAAGCCGGGAACTATTATATATTTAGGCAAAAAGTTGATCGACGGATCGATTCTACCCAATGTGACCACGAAGGGTTAACGGGTAAAGCCACTCGAGGATTTTCAAAATTTCAGAGGAGAGAAGGAAGAGGACATTGTTGATTTGGAAGGGCAAATTTATTGTGCTGACTTTACGGATTAAAAGTAAGTCGAACATTTTTATTGCTAAATGTTAGTTTCAACTTTAAACGCGTTTTTTTCTCGAAACAATTTTTTTCAAAGTGGCCAGAAACGTAACTCAGCCAAATATACATCGATTCACTTGAAATTTTGAACGCATCTTCTCAGATGCATTCTTCATGGGACTGCGTACGAAATTTTTGATAGTTAATCAGCTTTCTTTTTATAAACAACTCATGTAATCTTTTGCTCAAAAATAAAAGTTTTCGTTCAAATCTGCTCTACCTACCTTTTGCAAAAGAGGTATTTTCTAATCTTCGTACGCAGGTCCAGAGCTTTTTGTATATATTTCAAAGATTTTTTTTGGTTCTTTCTTCTAGGTTGAAAACTACAGAAGATATGTTTCCGGCCGCGGAACTTTGCGGTCTTGGACCCTAACGCTGCCATTTTCAATTGAAAAGTAACAAACAAAATGTTTGTACACCTAAAACTATGTATAATAAAGTGTTCCAATTCAATTTGTTACTGCTTTCATTGTACTCGTTAAAAAAAATTCTAGAAATTAGCCTTTTTTCAAGAGCTGATGTGGCTTTAGTTGTTAAAAAGTCATGCTCCTTGGGAATATTTCTCAGATATTTAATATCGAATTTAAGTTAACGAATAGTTTATTTACACGCAATTAAATGTTTCCGGAGCCCGTGATTACAATATCCTGGTTGAGGCGTTGGCGAAATAAAATCGTTCAGAGTATACATAAACCCTTGAAAATAACGATGTGAAACTGTCTACTCGATCGGTGATTTTCGCGCTGGTTTTAATAGTTGCTGTGGCTGTCGAGTGATATCGAGCCCTTTTTGGTGTCTTCCCTGATTTTCCTCCTTATTCCGGAGGAATATCGGGTTCGCGCGGTCTCTTCCGTCTCGTTGGTATCTCTCTTGTTGGGGCCGGTAAGGATCGCGCCCAGCTCCGCGCCGAACCTCGAAGGGATTTATAATTGATGAGGGCGCCTCTGTTGGAAACGCCTCGCGGAGGTGTCGTTATACCCCCGCGCTGACAAGATAATACTCGCGCGAGACCTTCTCGCCTTTCCCGTCAATTCTGCCGCGATTCACGAACGCCCATCTTTAATTTTGTCTTCGCCTATCGTTCAGCTTCGAGCGTCCCGCAATCTCTTCATCGATATACCGCGCTTCCGTTTGGCTCCGGCTCGAGGGCCCTTCGCCAACACCTGCGACAACTCTTCAGCCGGAAGACTATTTGCGATAACGACCAACGGATATTCAACCTGTCGGCGAGTCTTGACGAGAGATGCAAAATATATTTTTTTTTTTTGCAGCGGAAAAGACTGAGAACGAGTCGCAACGTATTTGCAGCGAAGCTTGCCTCGTCGCGTCTGTCTTCGAAGGCAATTTCATTGGTAAAGCTCGTGCGTGGACAAAAGTGACTTGGAAAGCTTGCATGGAGTCTCAAATTATTTACAAGCCTGTTGAATTTCAATCGTAGTGTAAAAAGAGCGTGTGGAAAATCATTTTTTTTTAGTTCTTCCATTGTTTATTCCCCGAGTAGAAATATTGTCAGGCTGGCTTGATATTTGATCCGGGCCTGATCACGTTGTAGTACGGAGGCCTTACTTAAGGTATGCCTCAATATGCCTGATCCGGTCGGTGTCAGGTGATAGTCAGGCAACTGGATGTAGTGTTTCCTCCAGTTGCCTGATCCAGCTAGCTTCAGGCTATGGTCAATCAAGCGGACTTACGGCTTGCCTCAATTCGCCTGATCCAGCTAGCTTCAGGCGATGGTCAAGCAACTGGACTTACGGCTCACAAAACATGTGATAAAGTAGAGTAATAAGAAAAATATAAGTGTGATAAAGTAGAGTAATAAGAAAAATTTGTGATAAACAAGATTCCTATTTAGTTTATAAAATAAAGTATCAACGTTATTTGTAATTTGTGTGTTTTTCTATTTTGGGTTTGCGTGGTATTTTTTATTTCAGGAATAAATAGGACATCCGCAGCAGAGGTTCATTCCATCATCCTGACTAGGCGATGATGTTTCAATTCAATTAATCCTTGAAAAATAAAGCCCTGATCAGGCTTAGATTTTTTGCACTGATCAGGCCTTTTTTTACGCTGATCAGGCTTTGATTTTCTATCCCGATCAGGCCTTTATTTTGCACTGTAATCAAGCCTTGATGTTCTATCCTGGTCAGGCCTCGATTTTTTCACTGATCAAGTCTTGACGTTCTATACTGGTCATGCCTTGATTTTTTTCACTGATCAAGCCTTGATGTTCTATCCTGATCAGGCCTTGATCTTTTTCATCGATCAAGCCTTGATTTTTTACCCTGATCAGACCGAAGTCAGGGAAAGTGTCACAAAAATGATCAGGGCTTGATCAAAAATCCTGATCAAGGCATGAAAAAGAAATCAGGATGCCTGATCAGGCCTTTCTTGTAGCCGGAGCAGGATTTCTACTCGGGTCGTAGTTCATACAACTCTCACGATATAAATAAGAACATGGTACATATTTATGTATTACTAGCTGTACCCGGCATGCGTTGCAATGCCAATCAAAGAAAGAAAGTGTCTGTGTTTTAATTTTGTCTATTGAAGTTCTTTTGGATACACAATATTTTTTGTTTTTTCCGTTTGGTACGTACACGAATAAATCAGAATGTTTTCCGACGCGTGAGCAGGCCACATACAGCTGTCCATGTTAGAAGCATGTATTTTCCAAATTTAGTCCACACGCATTTAGTGATTGTCCCTGTACTTTGTTGATGGTCATTTCCAATGCGAGTCGCACCGGAAACTGCAAACGTTTGAATTCGAATGGCATATATCTGTCGAAATCATTAGGATGCGTGGCAACAGTACATCCAATTAAAAAACTCAATCTGATGAACGATGCGCGAACGCATAGAATACGGACAATTATCCGATACGACTCGCGCGCCACCTATTGTACGTTGATGGTACTATGTCAGAAACCTTCACGGAAACACCAACACCACCTGTACAAAGTTTCAACTCATTCGGATGAATGGTATAGGAACACATACGGGACAAACAGAGAAACATTCATTCTTTTATATATAGATCTGATAAACATTTTTATAATTATTATTATTGTATGATCGCGTGTAGAAATTTCTTAGGGATACCTAAGTTCCGATCAGATCCCGATCGGGATATGATACGGATTCCCTAGAAGGGGTATCCTCATCGGAATCCAGATGGCGCCCACCACGTAGCGCAAGGCGGAGACGTGGGGGCAAGAATTTGAAATACGTATTAAATACATTTTTTTAGAAAATTAAATACATACTTTCTTAGTTCGAACGATCTCGATTTAATTTAAATATAATTACTTAGAATAGATAACGTATATCACTTTTCTCCAGGAAATATAAGTCTTTCAAGGTCTATTTTTTGTTAATTAAATGTGAAGAATTTTTTTCGAAATTCTGTTATTAAAATATCTAAGTTTTAACAGTTATACAGTAGCACCAATTTTTACCTAATCTTTTTCAGATCCTTGAATAAATGATTTAAGAAAACGTCCAGCGTCTCCAGCTGATACGGATCGGTATCTCCTTGTGATTTTTACATTCATCCCTGAGATCCGATTCGATATCGAACTTGATCTTGGTCCAGAAGTTCGGGATCCTAGCCTGGATCCTATGCAAAGTTTGTATTTGGCTGACTAGAGTTCTTAATAGTTCCAAATCAGGATCCTGGCTGGAATTGGATTTGCGAGCGTTACATTTCACTCCTGGATCCGATCCGATGTCCGACTTGATTCCGATTGAGAAACCAGGATCCTAGTTCGAATCGGACTGTATCCATGACAATGTTTCTGCACGGGATAAACTTATTGCCTGGGCACATACCCCCGGGGCTTAGGCTCGATCTTAATCTAGACCGGAACAATAATTCTGGGCGACACTCGAAGGTTCCGACACCACGTCGGCTGCCGCCCAGTCCAAAAAATGTGAAATAGATGTTAAAATCGCTCTGCGATAGCCGCTCCCCGCTCCCTCAATCCAGAGGGTAAATGGCTACCGCAATCCACAATCGTGTTGCCTGACTAAACAGAGGGCTCCAAGGATGACCGCCTTCTGCATCCGACCTGCTGTAGCAACCGGACCCTGGGTTTGCAAACCGGTATGCCGCTGAGGCTTTATACAAAAGACTCCTTCATCCCCCCCCCAAGTGCGCGGATGATGAGGACAACTAGAGTTACCCTGAATCTCCGGTGCAGACCACGTAGCTCGGCAAAAAAGAGGTTGATACTTGAGCCGTTTCTTCTCTTTCTTTCGCGGGATGTTTATCTCGGCCGGGGCCAAGATCTCAATGACGTAAATCGTCTTCTTGTCGAAATCGAAGAGGACGACATCAGGATTATTATTGTTTTTGTTCTTACTTTTATTTCTCGTATTATTATTATTGTGAAATAATGTCGCTGGATGGTCTTTCATAGTTAATGATATTATAATTATTATTATCATTGATATTATTATTGCCGTCGTTATTGCTTCCAATTATTGCTATTGTTGTTATTATTATTGCCAGTACCAATTAATATTCATTAATTGTATATCGATGCTACTATTTATTAACAGTAGTCTGACATTATTGTCAATATTTAAATACAGACGTTCTGCGAAAAAGGCGTGTCTTTTAAATTGTAAAAATTGTTTAGGAATTTGTGGCTCACTTTGTTAAATCATAATAATAATTCATGTTTATAAATCTTGACAAAAATTGGGTCTTAATTTTTATTCTTAATTTTCAATTCGTATTTCTTGATTCTTAATTCTTAATTCTTAATTCTTAATTCTTAATTCTTAATTCTTAATTCTTAATTCTTAATTCTTAATTCTTAATTCTTAATTCTTAATTCTTAATTCTTAATTCTTAATTCTTAATTCTTAATTCTTAATTCTTAATTCTTAATTCTTAATTCTTAATTCTTAATTCTTAATTCTTAATTCTTAATTCTTAATTCTTAATTCTTAATTCTTAATTCTTAATTCTTAATTCTTAATTCTTAATTCTTAATTCTTAATTCTTAATTCTTAATTCTTAATTCTTAATTCTTAATTCTTAATTCTTAATTCTTAATTCTTAATTCTTAATTCTTAATTCTTAATTCTTAATTCTTAATTCTTAATTCTTAATTCTTAATTCTTAATTCTTAATTCTTAATTCTTAATTCTCAATTCTTAATTCTTAATTCTTAATTCTTAATTCTTAATTCTTAATTCTTAATTCTTAATTCTTAATTCTTAATTCTTAATTCTTAATTCTTAATTCTTAATTCTTAATTCTTAATTCTTAATTCTTAATTCTTAATTCTTAATTCTTAATTCTTAATTCTTAATTCTTAATTCTTAATTCTTAATTCTTAATCCTTAATTCTTAATTCTTAATTCTTAATTCTTAATTCTTAATTCTTAATTCTTAATTCTTAATTCTTAATTCTTAATTCTTAATTCTTAATTCTTAATTCTTAATTCTTAATTCTTAATTCTTAATTCTTAATTCTTAATTCTTAATTCTTAATTCTTAATTCTTAATTCTTAATTCTTAATTCTTAATTCTTAATTCTTAATTCTTAATTCTTAATTCTTAATTCTTAATTCTTAATTATTTTATTCTAACTTTTCGGTGTCCTTGGAAAAAATGTGTGACTTCTAACACAGTACACGTCCTTTATATGAAAAAATGAATTATTTCATTTCACGCCGAAAATGAATACGTACGTCAATGGGTAGATGATTTTACATTAAAAAATCCCGGGCAAACGCAACGCGTGTCAGGAAGACTCATTCGCGGCGTGAGTTTCGTGGACGAGGTTTGAAAAAAAAAATCCCAAAAAAAAAGAGTATAAAATGTAATAGAGCGGCGAAAAAGAGCGAGACTTGGTATACTCAGCCATTTCCCGGCGAATAACCGATAAGGAAGCGCACACCGAAGATTTATGTTCTCGCTTGCGTCCCGTTGGACGCAATTTTCTTCCCTTCTCGCTTCTCCGCCCCTTCCCCGTTTGATCAACCGCTACCAAATTGTTGTTTTTTTTTTCGCATCGCTCGCTCCTTTATTCACATATCGGTCGAGAGTTGTGCCAAATAGTAAGTATCGCCGACAAGTCTGGAATAAAAATTTCACTGCCGTCATTTCGCCTCACTGTGCACCAAAATAAATACATTTTCTTATCATTTTCTCATTTCCCCGCTATCGGGAAGTCCATTCGCCGGATTCGAGAGGGGAGAACGTAACCTTTATTCGTAAGGTGGAAAAAAAAGGAAGTGAGGCGGTTGGGATGCCGAAGGGAAGAGGGAAAATTGTCCGAGGAGGGTAAGTCTCTACGTAGGATCATTCGTTACTTTTCTCGTCGCTCTTTTTCCTCTCTTTCTCCGAGAAAATACAAAAGTACGAAAAAGAACACGAGTAACGCAGATATATGTATAACAGGGTGCGTCACTATAAATTATACACTCGAAAACTGCTATAAATATTAATTTCCAAAACTCTAGTTTTTTTTTTAGCAAAGACGTCCATCAGACAAAAGTGACTCGCTTCATCTAGCGTCGGAACCGCCGTTTTGTTACAAAGTCTTATCGGAAAATTGGTAAAGATACTTAAAGATATGTAGAATAAAGAGCACTAAAGGAAATTTCTATTCCATCACCTGGGTATTCATAAAAAAATAATCGAAACTCACCTTTTTCCGAGTTCTAGACTTCCAGAGCCCTTGATAGTAAATTTAATTAATTTACTTTCCACGGCGTATTTTTAATTCTTCCAGACTTTGTTTCTTAGACTTTTAACTCGTATCATAATAAAACATTAATATCTAAAGTTTCGTAAGATCAAAAAATATACTAATCTTAAATTCTTCTTAAATCTTTTTAATATTTTTATTATTCAATGTAATTTCTCACACAAATAAATAAATTCGGTCATTTTTGGTATAAAAATTAATCCTCCAGTATAAAATATTTATTATTAATGTTAACATCGTTTTATTATTTTTAGGGACAAAACGAGAATCATTGAACAAGTTCGTACCTAATATTTTATTCGATAGTTTAATTTTTATCGGCCTTCAATTATTAATAGTTACCTTCCAGACTTTATTTCGTCGGCGTTTAGCTCGTACAATAATAAATTACAATTTGTCGAAGCTTTATAATCTCTTGAGCACTATCAATCTTAAATCATTTATTTACACTCGACATAATTTATTACCCAAATCGATGAATTACGTTATTCTTGTTACAAACAAAAATACCCTAATACAGAATATTTATTATTAATGTTAACATCGTTATATTATTATAAGGAATTTCCCGCTGGAAATTTCGTAAATAATATGAAGATGCAGTAAAAATAACGCGCAAAAATTGTGGAAGAATTACGCACATTAACATATCCAAAGTACACATATACAGTGGGTAAAAAAAAGTATTTGTACACCACGTGTTTTTCGAATTATCCTGCGAAAAAAAATACTTTAGCATTTTTTTTTTCGAAGAAAAATAAAATGTTCGACAAAAATTTTCCATAAAAAATAAAATGCTAAAGCATTTTATTTTTGTTCTTAGGACAATTTGAAAAATACGCTGTGTACAAATACTTTTTTTACCCACTGTACGTTCGAATTGTTTTTTTCTTTTTTTTTCTTCCCTAAGTGTGGTCTCCGTGTACCGAAGGTAGTAGTTCAGCCTGGGAACCGTATATGGGTTGGTTCCATTTCGGTTAAACCCTTCGGCACTGCCCAGAGGGTGTGACTTGGTGCACGTGGGTGAGCACGCGGTCTTGACCCATTGTGTGATTGCTACCAGTCCTTCCGTAAGTACTGCGGTGCCCCATGTAATATTACAGGTCCAAAGAACAGGACGAGGGGGCGGAGAAGGAAATGAATCGACATCACCTGCTGCCGTTCTCCCTCGCTTTTGCACACGTTGCCCGCAGGCGGGACACCGGGCCTCTCGGCTCTCCGCCAATCCTGACGAACCCGCGGAATTCTTTTGCGCTCCTTTCGTGCCCTTTTTTTACCGTATTATTATTATTATTATTATTATTATTGTTATTTTGATGCCCGTGGAGTGCGGTGATGAAGAGGCCTGTGGCTTGCGCGCTGTTCGTAATACCATAGAACTCCAAGCTATTATTATTGTTATTCTTGTTTATTGAGCGGTCACTCATCCAAGTATTGTAGTACGCTACCCGTGCAGAAATTGTCGTAGAGATCCAATTGAATCCTGAAGAATTCTCACATTATCAAACAGAATGCGATACCATTCTTGACGGATCCCATCGCATTATTTACGTTGAATTAAAAAATATACATATATATACACAAAATAATTGAATCTTAAGGCGGGATAAACATTTACAACGATTACAATATCGACTTTTTTCAAACAATGGAACTATAGATGTACCAGGTCTGTAAATATGAAACCAGAATTTGCCCATGTTGTCTGCCCTAGCTGTCAATGTAGTTACCGTCAAGTCACGTCATTGGCGCCATTTACTTTATTCTGCCCTAGCTGTCAATGTAGTTACCGTCAAGTCGCGTCATTAGCGCCATTTGCTTTACTGACAGCTGACAAAGATTTTTAACTCGCAACAATATAAGTTTCATACCCCAACATAGTTTGTTATAGCGTTGAACATGTCGAATTGTGTGTCTGGAAATTACGATTTGCGGACAGCATTAATTTTCTATTACCATTTGAAGAAAACTGCTGCAGAATCGCATCGAATTCTCGTCGAAGCTTACGGTGAGCATGCTCTTGGTAAATCACAGTGCTTTGAGTGGTTTCAAAAATTCAAAAGTGTCGAATTTGAAACGAGAAACGATGAACGTGGGAGGCCACCGAAAAAGTTTGATACCAGCGAATTGCAAGCATTGTTGGATGCTAAAACCTGACAAAACTGTTAATACTGAATGCTACCGATAAAAAAAGATCAATTTGAATCAAGCTTTGCGTCAAAAACGACTAGAATATCAAAAAAATCAACACAAATTGATTTTGCTTCATGATAATACATCATCACGCACAGCAAAACTGGTCAAGAAAACGATTGAGGCGTTTAGTTTGGGAATACTTTCGCATGCTGCTTACTCATCAAACTTGGCTCCGTCCGATTACCACTTATTTGCATCGATGGGACACGCACTTGCTGGGCAGCGCTTCACTTCTTACGAAAATGTACAAAAATGGCTCGATGACTGGTTTGCCTCAAAAGAGCAAAAGTTTTTTTGGCGTGGCATCCACAAATTGCCAGACAGGTGGGAAAAATATATAGCTAGCAATGGACAATACTTCGAATAAAATACTTTTCATCATTTTCATACAATAAACGTGTATTTTCGATACAAAAACTTCGGTTTCATATTTACAAACCTGGTAGAATATTTTCCTAAAGTTTCAAAGCGAAATTCGAAAAACTTCAAACGTCACAGCCCGTCAAACGCAGAAGTTATAGGAGCCAATCCAATGATAATACAGCATCCTGCACCACTGCACCCCGATGTTCAAAAGCCCATTCTGCCGATTTACGAAGACTTATCTAAAAATTATTCATTGAAGAGGTGTTTGGGCGGCCACACGTGAAATGCGAATGAAAGTTTTCATTGGACCGTTTTGCGCCTTACGCCGAAGCATCTGCATCCTGGTCTAGAAATCGTAGAGATTGCAGCCTGTTTGGCTGCCGGTTTATTTAACAAATTTATTTAAAAAACAAAATTCCAAGGCACACCTGGGAATTACAAATTAAAATATACGCAAAAAATTTCGTCGTCAACAGCGATCAGAGGTGAATGACAAGAGCGGCGCAGTCTTTCAGACGCCCGAAAAGCAACTTTATGAAAAAAACGGAAGACTCATTTATGTGCCTGATATCGCTGACTAACCCGCAAGTAATTTTAATCATTCGTTTTATACGTGTGAAAACTTTAAACGCGTTTTTCACAAAACTGCATTTTTGAAATTGTCGTGCAGGATTACTCAAAAACTATTTAGCCGATTTAATTGAAACTTTTTAGAAATAATACGAGAATTATTTTTGAAAAATTAGAAAAAATATTACTTTTTTAATCCAATCTTGACAGAAGTTTTGCCTGAAATTTTGATTTTTATAAAATACGTGCCATTCTCTTAAATTTGCCTTTTCTTCCTTTCAATTACTGTCAAATAGAAACTAGACGTGTTCTAACTGGAAAAAAAAATTATTTTTTTCCCCGACCATAGTCTATGGAAAGCTGGACTGCGTACCAATTCGCAACTCTCGCGGCAACCTTGCTGTAACACTCTGCAGAGCAGGTTGCTCCACAGCTCCCTCAATTTTATGATAAATTAATTTTTTTGAATTGTTTTTTATAGCTAAATATACTGTTAAATTATGCTTACAGTTTGATAAACGTAGAATAAGTATTTCTTAGTTTGAAAAATCCCTCAATATTGCCTATTTTTTTCCCGTCTAAATGTATATCTTGCCTTAAAAGCGTACAACTATTATTTTAAAAAAGTATATCTTTAAAATCGATTTGAATCATATCACTGACATCACCGTAATTATCGTTTGTCAATTAGCTTACTCCACTTTGGCATATTATCAAAACCCCGTACACACTCACGAAGAGTGCAGATTATGATTTAACAAGCCGCGTTTTTTCTAGTGACTTTTCACATATTTTCAATTAGAACATGGTAAAAAATTACAAACGTAAAAATTCTTAAACGGCAAACGTCCGTAACAAATCCCTATAGAGATGAGGGTGTATCTTAGAACTCGCCAATGAATTTATGCCCCGGAACACTAAACGGTATGTTTCTTTGGGAGATCCAACAAACTCCTATTGCGGATTTTCAATGAAAAATTGTCAAACGACGTCAATAGGGAAATAGTGAGGAATCCGCTTGGATTCCAGTGTATGGACTTCCTACGTACGGCATCCCTATCAAATCCCTATAACGATGTGGTAGAATCTGGAGACTCCCCAAAAGATTTCTGCACAGGTATGTACAGTTCCAAATGTATCGATCCAAACGATGCAGCATAAAGTGACAAGGTCGTTCTTACGATCCCAAAGAAGATCGATCTTGCGGCCATGTCTTTGCCCGCCTCGTTGGCTGATGCGACCCTTCAACGAACGAAGCCGCGGTTCGGACGATCTTCCAGATCGATTGGTACGCACTAACCTGCTCGGATGTACAAGGGCTTCGTCCGTACATCTCTTCCGAGTACGCGCCCTTCTTGCATAACTCTCTGGCACTTCGGGGCTTCCAACGAACCAGCCCGCTGGACTTCTTTTTGGGGATTCCACGAGATTGAACCCGAGCCTTCACGGTTCGTTTATTTTCTAGCTTCACGGCGCAAAGACTTCGCACTGCCTTCTTCCTTCCATCTTTGTTACAGGGTCCGACCTTCGGACCTTATTCCGATCAACTTTCCCTGGGTGTCCACGCTTACCCGCTTATAGTCGGCCAAATCATACAGACGTACGGGGTTTGGTTAGCTCAACACTTTGGCGATTTCGGAGCTCTACGCTCTCGCGTTGCCTTCTCGAGCGCACCGTTGGCTCCTTTGATCTTACCAGGCGGTAAATCTTCACGGATTTAGAGGGTAAAAATTATAAGGTGGCCATGTGTTTTTCAAGGGTCTAAAGCGAAGATTTCGCGACCGAGAAAAATATTATTTTTCATTGTTTTTCGAATTCTCTTTGAAAAAAACAAAAAATAGAGCGTATTTTTCCAATGCGTAGGATTTGCCAGAAAAAATTGAACATTCTGAATGAAAAACCAAATTCCATTTTCAGCTCAGCAGAATGAAGATAGATAAATTCCGAATACAAAACAATCCTAAATAACTTTTTTTTTTATGGAATTAAATTCCATTCATCCACTTTAGAATGCATCCCTGATCATTTGTTTCTCGATGACGGGAGTGACAAAAAAGCTTTCTAGAAGTGCTTCGTATGCGGAATTTAGTTATCTTTATTTTGCTGTACTCAAAATGGCCTTTCGATCTTTTTTTCCGGAATGCTCAATTTTTTTCTGGTAAATACTACTAATCACAAAAATACACTATATTTTTATTCGAAGAGAACTTGAAAAGCTACTGAAAATCATATTTTCAGTAACAAAATCTTTGCGTAAGACCCTTAAAAAAAAATCATTAGGCTAGGCTTACCTTAATTGTGCTATACATCGGTATTTTCGTTTCTTTTTTTCAGGATGAATTAATTCTTCAAAAATTTTTTCATTGAAAATTAATGGGGCCAATAATTTTTAATTTAATTACTCTTTCATTTACTTTTGAATAAACATTAGTGGAAAACAATTAAAAATATAGAAATTCATGCAACGATTTTAGCAATTGAGAGGATTAACGTCGAGAACATGCCGTTCATATTTTTTTCTTGATATTCAGATAAAATTGTCTTACAGTGGCAATGACCGCGGCTTGTTTGTGTCCCACACCTGCCAAGGCTGTGTGAATAAGCCGTCGGATAATCGACAGCGCTTCACCCGTCGAATCGAACAAACGGGACAAATTCGATCCAATTATCGTCACGAAGTATATAGGACCAGTTTGGAAATAAGAAAGAAAAAAAACAGATAATGACATATCTTGCGGCGGCGGATGTCGATACGATTCTTTAATTAATGTATTTGCCATATCGGGGGAGTGCTCCTTGTCCCGCGTGAGTGCCAATTATAGGAATAAACATGAAAGAGGATGTGCCAGAAATTCGTTTGATTATCGTCTGTGTCAATCGACTATTATTTCAACGAGCGATACATCGATATCGAAAAACGATGAATGGAAATCAACTTATGATCACATGTTTATCGAGTCGGCTTGCTTTCTTTCTTATTTATAAAATACCGATTTTCTAATCGACACAAATTTTCGCCCAATTTTTTATCGATAGGGTGAAAAATTATAAACTCGTTAAGAAAAGGGCTCATCCATTTCTTATTGTCCGACTCATCTTAAAATTGCATCTTAAATACATAGAGACAATTTAACATCATTTAAAAATTTGTCGAGGTGCGAGGGCATTGTTTGAACAAATTTGTGATAATTTATACTCCAGCCTGTTGAAATTGTTCAAAATATGAGACCAAGAAGCATTCAGGCCTTAGGCCTGTCTACGATTTTCCAAAAATCAATTTTTTTTTGTTAGAATTGTACCTTAGTACCTATAAAATTATATTCCAAAAGATTATGGGTGTGAAAAATCTCTAAGTACTCGATTTTCGAATTCTAGCGCAACCCCTCTTGATTCAAGTCGTGAATTTCTACTAACTTTAAACGCGTTTATCTCAAACTACATTTTTTAAGTCGGCCGGACTCGTAACTCAAACAAATTTCAACCGATTCACTTGAAATTTTAACTGTATATTTAGAATTATATTTTCTGAGGCACTACGTAGGATTTTTTCATTATATTGCATAGTTCCTTTTTTATAAACAATTTTCTGACGATTTTCTCGTGACATTTTATTCTTTTTGTTTCAGAAATGTGCCATTTTGAGAAAAAACAATATATCAAAAAAATTCTACGTACTTCTATAGCTATTCATTTATATAATCGAAAAAACTTTAGTGTCTCATCATAACTCAAAAATTATAAGAGCTGTTGGTCGGGCCGTTGGCCTTCCAGAAATAAAGGCGTCATCGGAAAAATGCTGCACAGTCGCCATTTTGACATGTATCGCTGTGAAAAAATAATTTTGTATAGTTAATTACGTGGTTAATAAAACTCCTATTTTGTAATTCCGATTTATTTTATGGTCTCGCTGGAAAAAAATCACAAAATATGCCTTTTTTTGGCCTCTAGAGTGACCTCAGACCTTAAGAATATTTATTAATTGCCTATTGATGAATAATCCTATTTTAGTAAAATTACGATATAAATGTATATTGGGTATATTCACCAACCATATGAAGTGTCGTATATTAAGCAAAAGCTGAAACTTGTAACGATATTTTCGAAAAGTATCCATCGAGATCAAAAGAATTATGCATAGACCCAATACATACATATAAAGGGTATGTCAAAATGACCTGACATTTAAATATATCGATAAAACGTATTATTTATTTGAAAAGTACGATTTTTTAATTTCAATGTAAGGTACAAACATGGAGGTTATGTGTGAAACTAAAATATCCGATAAATGGCCGCCTCGTCCCTGTTTGCAAACATTTACTCTTTTGACAAAATTTTCAATAACATTTTGGTACAAAATAACAAATTTTCAATACGTGCATTGTTTCGCAGTGAATTTTCACAAGTTCTATGCTTTGTTCGATTGTGTAATTCTTCATGACTAAACCTCAATACTTCCCGATGCCAGTTGCCAAAGATTAGTATACTATGTTCGCCACAAAAAAAATGGCGCGCAATTAAAAATGTCAGGTCATTTCGAGACACCCTTTATGTTTGTATTGAGGAGAAGGAATTACCAATAATCTTGAATGTATCAACTATCCAATACATAACAATAAAAAATAATTATTCAGAAGATGCCATTGCTCTTCGAATCTCGTCACATGTAGATAAAATTCACAATAGTAATAATCCTCCAAAGCTACCTTTAGGATTTTTCGATCAGGGCTGTGAGTTTCAAAGTATTTCTCAACCCCCGTCTCCTCCCCCTCGCCGCCTCTATTCGCATCTTCCGTTTTTGTGCGGCACTAAGACCGGAGATTGAAATCCTCTCTGTGGAGGCAAGGCTAATCTTTCCTCCGGTTTTACCCGGTACGAATTATCGGAAAATCAAAAACATCTCCGAATGCTGCCGTATGCCGAATCCAATCGTCGATATGTATGTGTACTCCGCCGCGATAGCCTTTGATCTCCGATGTATTCGTAAATATAGACGCAAGCTTTTGTCGGCAGCTTTGCTCCTGTATAGGTCGGAAATGGATTTTAGGGCTGGTGTGGATCAACTCTTATCTGTTAAGATTGTTATAAAAAAACACGTTTTCTTTATAGTTGATTACATACTCGTAAACTCGTCACCAAAAAACACTATAAAAATTAAGCTATTAGCTATGTGCATTAATGTCGTACATGTTTAGCCTTACAAATAATTCATTTAATGATAAATTAACACTTAGAAATGTTAATTTTCCACTTTTAATAATAATTGAAGTCAAATTCGACAATATTGGCGTGTGCTTGCCTGAGTTCTTGTCAGTGACTCTACATCTGTTTCAACTGTCCAACAAAAACATTTCTCAATTTTTTAATTTAATTAATACGTTCAAATCATCTTATTATTATTAATGATTATCCAAAAACTTAATATATATTGAGTTTTCTGATGATTGCTATTGATTCATCGTTAAAAATGGCGATACACCTCATTACTTTAATTAATTTCTCGACAATTACTCAATCGACTTATCTGAAACTTAGCAAAATCAATCATTTGATCCTAAATTTCGATGATATAATATTTTTAGAATTTACTGCGATTTAGTTCCATTCGTTTTGCAACCATTAAGGCGGGCAACCACTTTAGGAGACCGAAAATTAGATGATTTTTTGGATTTTTTTTTATTGTGAAAAAAAACGGAAATTTCCGCAACTCTGACAATAATTTATTCATGATTTCATACATCTCTGGTAATTTCTTCAAATTATTTCATGCATTAATTAAGGTGTAATCCGCTGTGTCCCTTGATGTGTCCTCATCGTCGTTGTCGATTTGCGGGAATTGTGCAGCTCGCAATTCGCATCTGAAATAGTCCAATAAATTTTTAAACATTCTTGAGATGTTTTTGAGTTATGATTCCCGCAAATTAAAAAAATGTTGTTTCGAGAAAAACACGTTTAAAGTTTCACAAACGAAAAACTCAAAGTGAAATGTGTTTAATCAAATGATAAAGTGTCTTATCGATTGATCAGCGATTCCAGCACCATACAGTAGTCCTTCCTCTTCCTCATGCAACTCATTTGAAACTTGCATTTCCTCTTTACGAGCTTTTCGAGCTTCTTTTGTCTCTAATAAACTTTTTCTATTTTGCCGAGCCACGCGCATCTGATCCATTTGCTCGGCATATCCGTAGCTATACCTGCCAACTACGATTTATAGTTCATTTATAACCATGAGTAGGGCTAAATTTCCTTCATTGAATAAAATAGCAGCAAGAAATGCCACTACCTCGATTATTTTGTACCCAGACTTGAGATATTTTTTGGAGCTAATCGCCAAACGGTCGAGTTTGGGTTTGTTTGGATTATGAAAACCCAAACAAACTACCTAACTGAGCGCTCGTGGATACCTAAGCACGCTTGGGAGTCGAGCGGAGAGTATTTATCATTTATATACATACCGTTAGAAGGAATCCGAATATCGTTTTGAATTTTTCAGGGTGCATTCTTAAAATATTTTGCTAACGATTTATGAAATTAAAAAACATTGATTTTTTGAAGTATCTAAAGTGGTTGCCCGCAGAAACTTTTTTGGCATAAACGACCGGTTGAATTCATATGTTTGTAACTATTAAATTATTTTGTGAAAAATTCTAAAATAATTTTTGTATTATTATTCAATCAAGAAATATCATTCCTCAAATTTTCAAAAACTTTGGCGATTTTTTAATCACATTTTCAAGAATTTTGATGATTATTTAATATCCATCCAGTGATACCTTAACTAGTACTATATCGCATCGCGTTATATTATTACTATTTTTATGTCGAAGCATTATCACGTGGCTTTGATTTTCAGTAATGTTTTATTTTGCCAAAGTGTAGAAGACATTATCTTTTTAAACATCGAATATGTCGGATTTTATGCAAAAAAAAACACAATTTGCGGGAAGCTTTGCTGTTTTGCTTCCATTTGTTTTGCAAAGTGTTGCTGAAAGTCAACGAAGCTGTTGGACGCTTTGAGGTGATTATGGTCCATCGATTTCAACATGTGAGCATGGATTTCACCGCTTCTCAGATTTGCAGATTCCCAGTGTTTTCCGAGACGGTTGATATTCCGGAAAAAATTTAAAAAACGCCTTCAGCTATGTTGAACGAAGAACAACGTATTTCTCTTCGTTTGCCCGAAATGTCATCCTTCTAGAATAAAATTTGGCCGTAAGTTTTTTTACCGACTAGACGTGTGATCCGTGTCCTCAAGAAAAAGGGTTGGGTATCGAAGAGTCCCTAAAAATTTCACTACTCCCTGCCCCATCAATTTTTTTCTCGTGCCTTCATTTTCGAAGGCCACCACGTGTGGCCTTAAAAGGGCACAACAGCTTGATACTTGGCTACGGGATCATTCAAGGCCATCGAACGTCTAACAGACACCAATTTGCCGAAGCGCAGACGCCGGTGCGGCGTACGGCTTTAATCGAAACGAGATCGACACTCGATTATTCCTATTAAGGCAGGAAAGAGACTGGACCACTTGCTACCGCAGTCCTCTAGGCTGTAGCAACATGAACGCGGCACAGAAGTCTCGAGCAGGAAGTTCCGATTTGATTGGGGATTTTTCCTCTCTTCTCTCTCTCTCTCTCTCTCTCTCTCTCTCTCTCTCTCTCTCGCTCTCTTTCTCTCTCTCTCGCTCTCTCTCTCTTTTTCTCTCTTCCTCTGGCTAGTTCCTCATTCGCGGCTCTCAATTATTCCCTCAATCTCATATAGCCAACCGTATTATCGATCACGAATATTTAATCTTCATTCGCCCATTTACGGTACACACTTTAGCACCGCAAACTTAAAAATCTCCTTCGGTTTATAAATAAATGGACCGTTTACCGGTAAATACCGGCTATCAATGTCGCCCCTCCGTATCTCCGCCTCAAGATTTTTTTTAAAAGTTTTATTCCCCTTTTTTCTTCCCTGCGATAATGTGCTAATTAGCCCTGCGGGACTCGCTACGACATTGCCCCGGTTAATCAGGCAATTTTCGTATTTTCTTTTTTTTTCTACTTTCTTTACGGGTTGCTTCTTTTTTTTTTTACGGCGCAGTTTGCAAGGGGTCGAACGAGTATAATCGCAGTCCCTTCGTCTCGTTCGCGTCGCCCCGCGTAGAAGAGAGCAATGGCGCAGAATGACGGCGACCAATT